>VSMD01009353.1:0-21065 GCA_008750895.1 Mirza zaza | reverse complement strand
CGAGGTGGGCGGATCATTTGAGCTCAGGAGTTCGAGACCAGCCTGAGCAAGAGCGAGACCCCATCTCTACTATAAATAGAAAGAAATTAATTGGCCAACTAATATATATAGAAAAAATTAGCCGGGCATGGTGGCGCATGCCTGTAGTCCCAGCTACTTGGGAGGCTGACGCAGCAGGATTGCTTGAGCCCAGGAGTTTGAGGTTGCTGTGAGCTAGGCTGATGCCACGGCACTCACTCTAGCCTGGGCAACAAAGTGAGACTCTGTCTCAAAAAAAAAAAGAAAGAAAGACAATACAAAAACGTACAACCAACCATAGGCTCAAAGAAAATGGCCTTGGACCCTTCAACAAAAGACTGATCAATGAACATCCAATTCTATGTTTTAAGTTAAAATGTTTAAGGTGGAAAGATTAATGCATGTAATTTTATGTAAGTTTTATCTTAAAAGAAAAATACCTAGCACCTATAGTCTCAGCTACTCCTAACTCAGGAGGCTGAGGAAGGAAGATCACTTGGGCCCAGGAGTTTGAGTCAAGCCTAGACAGTGACCCAGTCTCTAAAGAAAAAAGAAAGAAAAAAACCCTAAAATATTGAAATATTATTCACCGACTTAAATGCTAAAGTATTTACATAGAAATACACTGATATCTGAAATTTAATTTAAAATGTATCAAAAAATAAGATAAAATGGTGGGTAGATATGATAAATAGATGATAAAGCAAATATTATAAAATATTAATGGTAAAACCTAGGTGGTAGGTATATTAGGGCTCATTATAAAATTCCAACTTTACTGTATATTTAAAAACTTTCATAATAAAATAAAGAAAAAAGGTATTATTAACACAATCAAATACTCTAATAGAAAAACAGGCATAGGGCATGAATAGGCACTTTTTATAAGAGAAAGGTGGCCAAAGATGTTCATTCGTTCTCAAACCTCAGAGCAGAAAAACAATACCACTTTTCACTTCCCTGGGAACCTGCAGCCTCAAATGCACATGTGGCCCTCCAAATCCCAAGTGTGACCCTCTCCACTGAATCCAAACTTCACAGAACAAATCCCTTTATTAAAATGGTTTGTTCTGTAAAATTTGGATTCCATCAAAAGGCCACACTCAAAGATCCAGAAGGTCATATGTGGACCCAAGGCCGCTGGTTCCCCATACCTCATGAGAATTAAAAGATTATTCCATAAAGCAATTTCACAATCAAAAGGCCTTAATGTATATATCTTTTCACCCAGCAGTTTCAGTCCTATGGATATATTGTAACAAAAGAAATACATATGCAAAGATGTATACAGACATTCAGCATAGTATTGTTCAAAGTAGTAAAAAAACAAAAACAGTTATGTAAATCAGGAAATGGCATAGAAACTACAACCCATTATATGGAATGTACCATATTATCCACCTGTTAAAAACGATTACCTATATAAAATGGCATAGATATGGAAAAATCTCCAGGATAAATTTAAGTGAAATATGAAACTTACAAAATAGTACATTTATATATACATGACCTACATTTCAATAACTGAAATAACGGTCAACTAAGAGTTAACAGTATTTACTTCAGTTAGTAAGAGTTCTATGATGTGTATTATTTGTATTTGTTATGCAGTATGTAAGCAGTTCCTGTTCTGTAGACTCAGGATACAGTCAGTTTACTTGTAGACTAAGGTAAACAATTCAGGCATGGTCCCTGCCCACATATGAAGGTGTCCCCCCACCTATGTGCTAGGACACCTTCCCCTATCCACTTTGCAGTCATACCCTTCCTTTCCATTTCAGCTCTTTCAACTAAGCCAGTGCCTGCCCTACTCAGTATGTGATTTAGTGGTAGGGTCTCATCTAGCTCAATTAATAGGGTCATTGGGTGTCCCATGGCTTAATAAGAGGGTAAAAGTGATAAACACAGATGTTTGGAAAGCTGGGGTACAACAAATCCCATTAAGACCTTGAAAGGCTGAATTAAATATTGGATTAACGCTTCACATGGAGCAATACATCAATACATCCTAAATCAGTAATGTATCCTGGCCTTCAGATACTAAATCCAAAAGAGACTTTAAGTGAAAAGATTAAACTACAAATAAAGATTGAAGACAATCTAGAAAGTCTCTTTGGATTGAGAAGTCACTAGACTACCTTCCCAGCCATCTAAAATAAAGCACAAAAAAGTTTTAAATCAAAAGTATTCATTCAGATTAGCATGGCCCCTGCGCAAGGATGACACGCAAATGTGTGAAGCGTTCCATATTAAAAAAAAAAAAAGTATTCATTCAATAGTGAAGAGTTTACACTCAAAAATAAAAGATCTATTAAAATTCATGCACACAAATAACTTATGAAAATAGTTCTTATTGCTTTATCAAAATTCAAGTCATCTATGCTAGAATTCCTTTTCAAAGAACAAAATGTTTTATTATTTACATCTGTGAAAATGAACCCAGGTGTGAAAAGTAAAAGGGAACACTAACTTCTATGGATCTTAAAACAGTCACTATTACAGTATAAAAAGGCAGACAGATAGTGTGATAACAGAGTTTCCTAAGTGTTAGTTAAATGTTAAACTAAAAATTTCTTTATATAAGGTCAATGTCATTTAGTAAAACCATTAAAGGAGGTAACAAAACATAAATATATCTCTAACTTTATTGGCTCCTCATTCTAATACCTAGGAAAGGAGCAAATAGACCAACAAGTATTTTGAAAAGTTACTTTTCTTAAACCATACCTAAATAGTATTATTTTTTATATGGCAATGTACCTTGTGAGTCTATATAACATTTGCATTTTCATCATGGTCTATTTCACTTAAAATTACACAGGGTATGTTTCCAGAATATCAGATATACATGTAGCAAAAAAAATAATTTTGAAAAATTATCCATGATTCCATATATTTACTTTGAAAAAGTTAAATAAGACCAAACATTTAAAGTTCATTACCATGTTTGTCATGCTACACTTTCCAGAAGAGCTGACTTAGAGAAATATTTAAACATTTAAAATCATTAACATTACATTTCACAATTAGTCCATTACCAAAACGTAAGGTCCTTATGGTGAAGTATCAGGTAGCCTAAGGGGCAAGGGGTTCAATCAATACTTCATCCATTCTACCCCACAGCCTGGATATCACCTTCCTAAACAAGGCACAACTGCTGACCTCAGAATGCTGCTTTAGTCACTTCTGCTTCACTGGTGACACAAATTTCAAGTGCTAAATGGCTAACCCACCCCTCTTGAAACACCTTAGGAAATTCAAGTGTGTAAGCCATTTATAACATTATAGGCTGTAAATAGCTCATCTGCTGGGAAAGTTTTATTTAATCCAAGACTAAACCATTACCTGCTACAGAGAGCAAATAAGTCTTTCACAACCCCCATTTCATTTTGATTCAAGCTAGTTTACCACTGTTTAATTTGGGAGCAGGCTGCTCTTCTTAATAAGTAACACATAATATAATTCAAACTCATTTATATAAATACAATTAAGGCAATTCATCCAAAACATGGAAAATTTTTAAAAAATAAAACCAAATCCACAAAGAAATGAGGATAGAAGGCCACTTTCACTTAATCAAAAAAAGGGTGTTGGAGGGGGGAGGAAATCTTCACATACTTCTCAAGGACAATATCATATGTAACGTAAAATAGGATGAAAAAAATCAGTACAATATAAAGAAAAAAAGACCATTTCACAACAGGTTTACATACCACTATACTTTAAAAAACAAACCTTTTCAAATGAAAATTCCGGAGCAAAGAAATATACCATCTAAGAAGCATTCTTGAATTTCTTTGCAACTTTTAAAAGCTATTGATGGTGTTTTTTTATTCCATTTAAAAGCCTCAGAAACAGTTCAGGAAACAAACTAATTTCAGGCTGTCCATTTAGTGAATATAAGCACATACAACAACATGGAAAAACTAAACACAGTTCTAAAATAGTAAATTTCAAATGAATAATGCATCACTATATAATTCGTGATAGTTTTAGTTCTAAGTTATGTTGTCCACAGGGTGGCAGTCTCACAGAATTGTTCCCAGATTCAATGTACAATTTGATGTTCAATTTCAATGTTCAAAAAGACACATACACATGGGCAATTTAAAAAAAAGTAAAAATTGCCTGTCCCCTCCAAAAAAAAAATCTGTGCTGCTGTTTTTGTTTTTTTGAGACAGAATCTTACTCTGTTGCCTGGGCTAGAGTGCCGTGGTGTCAGCCTAGCTCACAGCAACCTCAAACTCCTGGGCTCAAGCGATCCTTCTTCTGCCTCAGCCTCCCGAGTAGCTGGGACTACAGGCGTGCTCCACCATGCCCAGCTAATTTTTTCTATATATTTTTAGTTGGCCAATTAATTTCTTTGTATTTTTTTTAGTAGAGACGAGGTCTTGCTCTTGATCACGCTGGTTTCAAACTCCTGACCCTTGAGTGATCCACCTGCCTCAGCCTCCCAGAGCGCTAGGATTACAGGCGTGAGCCACCTTGCCTGGCCAAATCTGTGCTTCTTAACTTCTCTATTTCTTTCAGGAGTATTTATTTTCTGACATCTTAAATTTTTCCTTCAATGTCCCTCTTGCATCTGATCCATCTTTTCTGTTCTGCTACCACCACCCTATTTATGGAGACCAGAAGCAAGGAGAGCTTTTAGGTGACTATTACTGTACTGCAGGAGATGTCTGACCTTGATCAAGGCCTAGCAAAGTGGGAGGGGGAATAGGAATAAGAAGGTGGAGATGGACACCACAGACATAATCCTTTCATCCTTCAGTTCATCCTGCACACTGCTACCAAATTAACTTCACTAAAACACTCCTTGTATCACCAGAAATCCCTTTACTTAGCTAAGTAAACTCCTTAGCCTGAAATTCAAGGGCCTCCCAAAATCCCTTGTCAAGGGTCAAGGGGATTTGTAAAATAAACTTTGCTTTGAATAGACCTCGCAACTTCCTAATTTTCACTCGTTCATTCAAAAATTTTCTGATGTTCACTAGGTGCCAGGCATGGCTCCAAGTGTGGTGACATAGAGGAATAAGTCAAAGTCCCTGCTCCGAAGTTACACTGAGAGGACAGTCTTTTGGGTTGGGGGGAGGGTTTCCAGGCACTTTCAGCTCTCTGCAGGAAGAGGTAAGGTTCCTCATAAGTATGAGCCATTGGAAGCACACTAGGGGTTGGAAAAACAGTAGAAAGACATCAGAGATCTGCTAAAGCACTGACATTGTCCCCTCCTGAACCTAATCTATTTTTGCAATTTTATTTCCCTTTCCTATCCTACCTGTACCCTCAGTGCCACTAAAATGTGCCAGCAGCTGTTAATGTGCCTCTGCTCCCCTTTGCTTCCCTAAAAGGCCTTGTCCCCCTCCCCCATCTCTACCAGCAAAAGCCTCACCAGCCTTCAGAGCCCATCTCCTCACACAAACTCAGACGGGGATTTTGGAGACCTTCGAACAATTATGACCCTTAGCTTATTCCCCTCTGAGCATTCACCACACTATGCAGTATCATCATTATCTGTATACTTATCTAACCTTCTTCATCAGTTATTCACTGAGCACTTGCTACATTCCTGAAACTATCTAGGAGCTAGAGTTTCACTGTTGAATTATTCCATTATTTTCCAAGTGATAAATGTAAAATTGAGATAAGATATACTCAATTAAATATAAAATATACAAATAAAATATTTTATATAAAATATATGCTTTTTATTGCTTCAATCCCTTTTGAGTTTTGTTGAGATATAAAGTTCACCCACTTAAAGTGTACAATTCAATGTTTTTTAGTTTATTTATGGAGTTGTACAACCATCACCATAATCTAATTTTAGGATATTTAACCACTCTAAATGTATCCCCACATTAGCAGTCACCTCCCATAAACCTCCTTACCCCCTCTATTCTGAAGCAACCACTAATCTATCCTTTTTCTCTATAGATTTGCCTATTTAAGACTTTTCATATAAATGGACTTTTCATATAAACCACATTATACAAAATGTGGTTGCTATTTTCACTTAGCATAATGTTTTTGAGATTCACTCATGTTGTCACATGTAGCAGTTCTTCATTCCTTTTTATTGCCAAATAATATTCCATTATGTGGATATACTATATTTTACTTAGTCATCAGTTGATAGACATTTGAGTTGTTTCCACTTTTTGCTTATGAATAATGCTGCTATAAACATCTGTGTACAAGTTTTAGTGTGGGACTGTTTTCATTTCTGCTGGGTACATACCTAGGAGTGGAAATGCTGGGTCATATGGTAACTGTTTAACATTTCGAGGCACTGCCAAATTGTTTTACAAAGTGACCGCATCATAGGGACTGCATTATTTCATATTTCCACCAGTAATGTATGAACATTCTAACTTCTTCACTATTGTTTGAATTTTATAGAACAAGAACATTCTCACTATACAATATCCTTACTCTCACAGAACTTATAGTCTGATGGAATAAGAAATAAGCAGGTTAATTTCAGATAGTAAGAAAATGAAGAAAAAACTGTAAAGTAACAAGAGAGTAAGCAAGGAAGAGGGAGTCGCTGAATAGGGTTGTCAAAAAGACTTCTCCGAGTAGGTAACGTTGATCTGAGACATGAAGACCTAGAGGGGGAAAATTCCAGACAGAGGAAAGAGTAAGTAATAAAACACTGAGACAAGAATTAAGTTTGGCGTGTTCAAGGAGCAAAAAGGCAGTATAATGTGGTGGCTTAAGTATAAGGAAGAGGTAAAGAAGGTAGGAGCTGAAGTTCGGAAGGTAAGCAGAGGCCAGATCATGTTGGGCCTCAGACACTTTGGATTTTACCAACATGCTTGGATTTTATCTAAAATTCTAGAATCATTTTTCAATCCCTTCTATTTCTTTAAACACAAGTGTTTATCTCTGCAAACATGTATTGAACTTTCATATATCTTCTGATTACACCTAAAGTTAGCAAAGGGACTATTTGGGTAATTCCACAGCTTTCAATTAGTGTCACTTGTGGCCCAAGAGAGAACACCTAAAATATGACTGCCAATGGTATTTTGGTAACAAGACACAATCATAAGAATGAATCCTCACAAATTTGCCTTAACCAATTTACAGTTTATGCCTTATTGACATTAACTAGCAGTTCTATCTTAGAATATCAAAATCATTTCTTTTTTTTTTTTTTTTTGAGATGTGGTCTCACTCTGTCACTGAGGCTGGAGTATGTACAGTGGCACTACTATAGTTCACTACAGCCTTGAACTCCTGGGCTAAAGCAACGCTCCTGCCTCAGCCTCCCAAGTAGCTGAGATTACAGGTACATGCCAACATACCTGGCTTATTTTTTTTGAATTTTTTTTTTAGAGACAGAGTCTCACCATGTTGCCTAGGCTGGCTGGTATCAAAGCCCTGGCCTCAGGTAATCCTCTGTCTTAGCCACCCAAAGTGCTGAGATTAGAGGTGTGAGCCACCATGCCTGGCCCAAAGTCATTTTCTATAAAGCAAGCCAATAAAAATATAACTGTAGATCATTCTCATAATTTGAACCTAGATTTTATTCTTATGAATTCTAGTTAACGGATTGCTTTTCTCCATTCTATTAATTAAAAATTAATATTCAACCCCTAAACATATTCTACATGTATGGGCACAAAATATTCTACATGTATGCTATATGGTTTGAAACTTTTAAAACAAGAATTTTTCACATATTACTGCTCTATTTGGGTCTTCTAAGAGACAGAAAATGTTTTAAAACTCTAGTGACATAAAATGTCACTCCTTGATAAAAGAACCTGTTACCTAGTCAAAATTTATCAAGTTAAAATTCCTTTCTAGTTCCCAGCCTGATCTCCCATGATTCTCCCTCCAGACACTCTGGTGCTCCTGCCAAACCAGACTACTTGCCAGCCTCATACTTGTTCCCCCACCACAACTTTATGATTCACATTCCCCATCAGGAGAAATCCAACCAGTTCTTCAAGATCCAGGGCAAACACTCTGCTCTCCACATCTCTTCTCCAGTCCTCTTTCTTGCCTAAGTAGGTAGAACTGATGGCTCCAGTAGCACTTAGATGTTGCCTTACCATATTATGCCTGATACACAACTATACATAAGGTCATTTTGTGTCTTCCACAGAGATGACCCACTACTGCCTTCCACTCACCCCCTACTATAACAATTACTGAGTGCACAGTTGAAAACAACATCCATTTTAACACCATTTGGTACAATATGATACCAGCTCATTACAAAATGCAAGGAAAAAACTAAGCCTTCTCTCAGGACAGGAAGAGCTGTCTTTCATTTCTCTCAAATTGGGAACGACTGTAATTCTTTAGTAACTGTTTCCTAATAACACAATACTCCTTATTTAAACAAAAATTTTCCACTGTCATTACCTATTCAAGAGCTGCTCAACAATTCTTGCAACTGTGAGTGATACGCAACTTTGAAAATTCCTAGCTGTAAAGCTAGAGCACAGAGGTGAAAGATCTCCACAAGGTCACACAGCTGATCACAGAGGCCAAAATATCATTCTATCTACTACCTATTAACATGAAGAACTTGAACATCGGTAACTTCAAAGGTTATCTGGTGGTACCTGGAGCATAGTAAACACTCAAACATCTGAATTTATGAAGATGACTTAAAATACTTTTAGTTGTGGCAGGCTTTTTTATTATTTTTACAGTGTAAGGCCAATTAATCCTTAATCATGCAGATCTCATTAACAAATTTACTGTGCAGTTAACGCTATAAAATAGCATGGGAACATACACACACTAACAGCCAAAACTTTTGTTTTAGTATCCACAAGAGTCACTTTTTCCTTCACTTGTCCCCAGAGGCCCAATAGACTAAACATTATAGCTGACCCCATTTTCTAATTTCAGCTTGCATTTAAGATAACGCTTTTGTTTCACTTACAGCCCCGCATGCTGCTGACACAGCTGCCCCTTCTCTGTAATAAACACAGGGCTTCTATATTTAAAAATACAGTGAAACTTTGTTATAACATCCCCTCCCCAGTCTCCAGCCAGTTTTCTCTCTTCCAAGCCCCACCTCCACCCCAGGATTTTTTTTTTTTTTTTTTTTAAATGAACGGCGCTCAAAACATTAGACCCTTTGGAAAAATCAATTTTCTTCTTTGACGACATCTCATCATAATGGTATTCTTCTTCTCCACAGCTCGTGTGTTTTTTAACACGCAGAGGGGGAAAAAAAAAAAAGAAAAAAGATTCTCCTCCCCGAAGGCCTTCTCCTGAGTCTGGAGTATTTTGGGGGCCCGCGACCAGCGCCCCGAGTGTCAAGTTGGGATGACCTCGCGGGGGGCGCGGGTGGAGACGCGGGTGCGCACGCGGCGGAAAGCGGTGACGGGCGGCCTCGCGACGGGAACGCGCGCCCCCCGGGAGGCTACGGGAGGCACCCCGCGTTCCGGGGGTTAGGTAGGGGAGGTCTCGAAAACACCCTCCCGCACAGATAGATAATGACAAGGACCACCGGCCAGCGCGCGGGCTCCGGAGCGCCCGGGGCAGGGGGCAAACGCTCCCCGCATCTCTTGGGACGAGTTAGAAAAGGGCGGCCAAGGAGGGTGTGGGCCGAAGCGGGGCGCTGGGAGGAGATAATGCTCGAGGCCAGAGTTAATCATCACCTCCGAGCGTCTGGAAAACTACGGCCAGGGGCCGGAGGGGCGGGGGAGCAGCCCCGGGGAAAGTGAAACTCCTTCCCCGCCGACCAGCCCCGCGAGCGCGAGGCGGGAGAGGGACCCCGAGCGCGCCCGGTCCTCCGCCACGCACGGCGCAGCACTCACTCGTGGCTGGCTCCGAAAGCCGCAGTCCAGCTCACGGCGCCACTAACAATATTAATGCTTTTTTCCCCCCACAAACTCACCCGGACGGCACATTGAAAACAATAAGTCAGTCCTACAAATCGGTTTTTATTCATCGAAATTAATAAAAAAAAGAAAAGCTACACCATTCCCATACCGGGAGTCGAACCCGGGCCGCCTGGGTGAAAACCAGGAATCCTAACCGCTAGACCATATGGGAAGTGCTGCTAAACACATCGCCGAGACCCACCTGACAAACGTAAGCGCCGCTGCCGTGTTGCCTACGCTTCCCGCCGCTGCCGCCTCTAAGCCAGGTAAGCCGCTGCCCAGGCTGCCCACGCGCTCCGAGTGAAGGAACCAGCAGGGTCTGAGCGCGCGGCCGTCGCGGGGGAGGGGTGGGGCGGGACCGCTCCGCCGCCTCAGGAAAGTTGTGAGGAGAACCCCAGAGACTCGCAGCCCAGGAACCCGCTGTTTCACCTTTCTCTTTAAACTCCGCCAACGGCCCCCAACCCACAGGTCCAGGTTGCTCCGCTGTTCAAAGTGCGTGCGGACTAGTTGGCAAAGTTGAGAGCGGCGACGTCTCTGGGAACAGCTGTTTGCGTTCGGGGCGGAGGCGGCGCGCGACCTCCTTGGCCACAAGCCAGCGAGCCTAGAAGGAGAGTGGAGGTTCTGGAACCCAGGGGAGGAGAGAGCGCGGGATGGCGCGGGGACTTGAGGTTTGAAGTCCGTACTTCAGCTCAAGTCCCGTCGCGCTTTCGCCCCTTCCCGGTGACCTCAACCCCTTTATACCGACCCCACCTCTCTGGAGCCGGGAGTACCGCCCCTGTAGGGGGAGGGGACGAGGAGGCGATTTCGAACGCCGATTGGGTCGTCCGGGCACCCGTAGTGGGGAACCGTGGAACGCCGGTCCGGGGCAGGAGGGAGGTGTCCAGCCTTGGAAGGAGTTCGAGTGGTCCTCGCGGCGGGCCGGGCCTGGCTCGCCTCGCTTGGAGAGCGCGAGTCTGAGTTGGACCCCGGACTACGCGCGGAGCGGCCGGCGCAGTCATGTGAGTCGGGTCTCAGGCCCTAAACAAGGAGGTGTTGTTTCTCTGGGCGGCCTTGTCTCCCCAGAGTCTTCCCTCCCCCCCGTCTCCCGCCCTTCGGCCAGGGGCGTGTCGGACGCGCTCTTAACTCGCTCGGGGCCGGCGCCCGACCGGCAGGGCCGGTTCTCGGAGCGGGGTGGAGATACTACCCTGCGGAGCGCTGTGGGGGCGTGGAGGGCGGAGGTGAGAGGCCGGCGGCCCGTGGAGGTGGCGGCTCCGACGGCGCGACGCCGCGCTCCCTGCACTGCGCTGTCGGGGGTCGCGGGCGCCCTTTTCGGTGCCGGAGCGCCGGAGCCCCGGGGGGATTGCGAAACTTTGCGCTTGGGCTGCGGCCACTGCTGCCTTCGCCGCCCACTAAAAGCGGCCAGCCCCGATAGCGTAATGACGACTTCGTTTGGGATTTTTTGTGTTTGTTTTGTTTTGTTTTCTGAGAGGTGCCTTGGCTTTCCCAACTCTCTCTCGCCCTGAGGCTCAAGAACAACTTGTGTTAACTGATAGTCTTGGAGGAACCACAGTCTTCCCCGGAGTAGTCTTGTCCTTTGTTCTTTTGGTGGAAATAACTCGATTAAAGGCAAACAGGAGTTTCCTCTGGCCTCCATTACAGCAACCTCCAAAAAAGCCAGAAAGGCACAGAGGGGATAAATATTCTTCTCTGACATGTTTCTTATTTCTTCGTGCCTATGACAGTAACAAAGAATTTTTTTAAAGCTGTCTTATTTAAAGGAGTTTTATAATAGATCCGGTGCAGACTGACTTTATGCTCCTAGCGACAGAATTTCGGTTGACTGCTTCAGCCACTGAAGTGGTATGACGTGGAGCTGTGTATAACAAGACAAAATTCAGTAGCAGGGGCATATATTTCAATATGTAAAGCTTGTAGAATTTTACTTGTTAATTTTAAGTAAGCTTAGACTTGTTTTTCCCTTTTTCAGGGCGGACTACTGGAAGTCACAGCCAAAGAAATTCTGTGATTACTGCAAGTGCTGGATAGCAGACAATAGGCCTGTATGATAATTACCGCTGTTAGTCTAATAATATCGTGTTCATGTGCAGTATTCCTTTTTGTTGTGAACTCAGAATTT
Source organism: Mirza zaza (assembly GCA_008750895.1). Lineage (NCBI taxonomy): Eukaryota > Metazoa > Chordata > Mammalia > Primates > Cheirogaleidae > Mirza > Mirza zaza. Next base: position 9,074 of record VSMD01009353.1, on the reverse strand, counting down.
ACAAAGCAATTTCATATACATTGCTCTTGATTTTTCAAAACATCAAAAGATTTCTGTCTTATTCCCTGTAAGAAAGCTATGAGCCTTCTTTCTTTTCATCAACCTAAATTTGATTATATTTTAAGCCAAATTATTTCTCTATGGCTTTTTAGGAAATGAACAATGACTAGGTAATCTCATTCATGCTTATGAAACTATAATGCTGTTGTTTGTAATACTGTCATATACAAAGAAAAGTAAAAGTGGAAAGTCCTAAAAACATAAACATTGTTGTGGTTTTCTTGTGTGTATTTGCTTTAGAAATAAATGTATTTGATGTAGAGCTTTATATCTTTAGATGCTTAAATTTGAAAGATCAATATACCCTCTGTCATGAAATACAGAAGTAGCAACTGTGTTAAGCATGTTATTACTCTAGATCCAGTTTTTTAAGACATAAAGCAAAAAGCCCATCACTGATTAACCCCCTTCCTGCATTTCATTATGGAATACATATACACTAGGGTATCTATCATATGTTCATATCCTTTTTACTTGGCAGAGTTGGATACACAAACATAGTAGTTTCATATTTAACAGTGCTATGGATTTCTTTGGTAGACATTTATTTACTGTAATCTACAAAGTATTTGTGGTTTGGGGTTTTTTTTAATGCATCGTTTTGGTATTTTTGGATAGTTGCTGAAGTTCTTGACTATACTGTTTGAGTTAGGCTAACTTTTCAAATAAATACCAGGAATTTTTAAAACCACAGAAATCACTGAAAAGCTCTTCCTTGGAGGTACCCAGGCTGTAAAATGAATTTTATGAGTTATCTGGAATAAGTAATCTCTTCCAGTGTAGACTATGTTTATCTACTGAATTGCTAATACACATTGATTTAACCTTTAATTAGAAACAAAATTAATTTAATTTTGAATGATACTAATGATTTTAATATTCTTTGTGTGGCGTAATCAACTTTAAGAAACTCAATATATGAAAAATAGAGGATGATTATTTGCTTTACAAAGTCACGCTTTAAAGAGGAATTCACAGGAGTATTTAGAATAGCTCAGTTAATGCATCATGTAAGATTTGATTGACAGAACTTATTTGCAGAGCTAACCAGGAATGTCTTTATTGCATACAACCAGACACTTGTAATTTAGTAGCATTTCTGGTTGTATAATTAGGTAATAATGCCCACTCACTGACCCCTGTCCCCATTAATCCAGTTACCATCACTCCCCATAGGTTATCACTTTTTTCGTTTTCTTGTCTATCCTTCCATTGTTTCTGCATGTATATAGATATAGGTTCTTATTCAACATTCATAAAAGGTAAAATTGTATATACTGTTGTGCATCATAGTTTTAAAAAATTGAACAATATGTCCTCAAGCTCTCTCCTTATGAATATATAGGGAGTTTCTTTGTTCTCTATTACAGGAGCCTGTAGGAATATACCATAGTTTATTTAACCAGTCCTCTATAGATGGACACTTGGATTGTTATTGCAAACCGTGCTGCAGTGAATAACCTTCTATATACATCATTTTGTACATGTCCAAATATATATATAGAACACATTCCCAGAAATGGGATTGCTGGGTAAAAGGGCAAAAGTATTTGGAATTTTGATAGATATTGCCAAATTGTCCTCCACAGGAGTTGTACATTTTATACCATTACTACATTCTATAAAAGTGTTTTACAATTTATGAGTAATTTTTAAACATCTACTTTTCTCCCAGTTGGAGGAATATGGATCATTGTTCTTTATGTTTCTAATTTAATGTGCAAACAGAGCAATAAAATGCTAGATGCTTACTAATTTTGATGTTGAGAGGTGTTTCTTTTTTTTTTTATTTTGTTTTGGAGACAGAGTCTGGCTCTTTTGCCCTAGCTAGGGTGCAGTGGCATCATTGTAGCTCACTGCAACCCCAAACTCCAGGGCTCAAGCAATCCTCCTACCTCAGCTTCCCAAGTAGCCAGGGCTACAGGCACACGCCACCATGCCTGGCTAATTTTTCTGTGTTTTTGTAGAGGCAGGGTCTTGCTCTTGCTCAGGCTGGTCTTGAATTCCTGAGCTCCAGTAGTCCTTCTGTCTAGGCCTCCTAGAGTTCTAGGATTACAAGTGTGACCCACTACACCTCCGGCAAAGAGGTGTTTTCTATGATTTTTTTTTTCCAGTCCTCTTTTGGCCTCGTGTCTTATTTGAGTCCTCATTACAATCATATTCACTAGATTAGTCATCAAAGGTACCTTGTCTTTTTCTCTATTAATGTGGCCATCATAGTTTAAGAAATAATTCTAGTCAGAGGGCATTGTAACAATGTGGTTCCCTAGCATCATTTGATAAAAAGGCCAATTTGCAAATAAATTAATCTATTTTTATCTTTTGTGGCAGTCATTTTAATTTCAATTTTATATGTCCCATTCCCATATTTACTGTATTATTATGAATTTTATGATTATATAGTTTTCCTTTGTATTTTCTCTTTTTTTTTTTTCAAGAGTGTCGAATTTCATGAAAGAGGAAAGAATCATAAGGAAAATGTGGCAAAAAGGATCAGTGAGGTAATGTAGATTGTTTCTTTGGCAAGTTTTCTATGTAGATGTCAGTCCTTTATCTCACTTTCACTTTTATATATGTCTCACATAGATTAAACAGAAAAGCCTGGATAAGGCAAAGGAAGAAGAAAAGGCATCAAAGGAGTTTGCTGCAATGGAGGCAGCTGCCCTGAAAGCATACCAAGAGGATTTGAAAAGGCTTGGCTTAGAGTCAGGTAAAAAAAGCAGCCAGCATGTTTTAAAAGTAACATCAGAGGTCATGCTAAGTAAGCTTTGATTGTTTCCATAAAGAGGTTATAAACTCAGTATATTCTCAGTGCATTTATTATGCACATAGCCCTATTTAGACTGTGGAACTTTGTCCATGCACTTTGCTCTTTATCTTTTTTTTTTCTAGACAGGGTCTTGCTCTGTCAAACTCATGGGCTCAAGTGATCCTCCTGCCTCAGCCTCCTGAGCAGCTGGGACTACAGGTGTGCAACACCACACCTGGCTGATTTTTCTATTTTTTGTAGAGAACAGGGTCTCGTTCTTGCTCAGGCTAGCCTGGAACTCCTAGCCTCAAGCAATCCTCTGGTCTCAGCCTCCCAAAGTGCTAGGGTTACAGGCATGAGCCACCTAGCCCAATCTTAAGGCCTTATCTTTAAACACCTTCATTCACAGCAACCATAACTACCCGCATGGTTACCCAGTCCTTGGTGAGTGGTTAATTTCAGAGACACTTTGAGTTTTTTAGGTATTCTAATTATTCGGCTAAAAGATGCTATTAAAAAATAGGCCTTGCATTATAATTACGATTGTCTTTATCCATATGGTCAAAACTTTGAGTCTCGTTTATTATATGGGTGAATATGTAGTGAACTAGCCTTTTGCAGACAAATTAACTGATTTTACTACTGGAAGGCAGTTATTTTTGAGGGTTTGAGAATAAGGAAGTTCCCAATGAAAGACATAATTTAACTAGAATGTTATCTGTCTTGTCTTTAAATTTAGGCTTGAAGCTGGGAAACTTCCGTGAGCATTTCTTCCATGACAAATCCATTTTCCTTAAGACAAGCATATAACAGATCTTAGTTGTCTATCTTCTATAGTGGTCGGGATAATCAACATGTAATGATACTCTTTATTCTCTAATAAAAACGGCTTTCAATTAAGGTTTTGAGCAGAATACCAGTTAAGTTAATTAGCATTGCCTTCATTAAATAAGAACAGTTCTAACCAGACTTTAAAAATATTATCCTGGACATTGTAGTTAAAAGGTGGGAAAGGTGTTTGGTTCCATGAGGATAAAGCCATATGATCATTTTGAGAGGAAAAAGGATATAGGCATTCCTGGAGAATTAGAGAGGAGTAGTTAAAAGTTCAACTTTTACCAATTACATGGATTGAGAGATTCCATTTAAGCTGCCCTTTGAGAAAATAAATTTTAGCATTTTATATTTAAGTGGATATTTTTATTGAAACATAATTTAAATATTTTATATATAAATTATATTTTAAATTTATAAATTATATTTTAAATACAATTTAAATGTTTTATATGTAAGTGGATTTTCCTATTAGATATTATTCATAGCCTTGTATTCCTAAATAGGATGTAAATTCCTTTAAAAGAACAACAGTTCAGTACAAAGAAACGAATTTTTAAAAGCTCACTAACTGCTCTTAAGATTTTTTTCAGGTTTCTTCTTTTTTTTTTTTTTTGAGACAGAGTCTCACTTTATTGCCCAGGCTAGAGTGAGTGCCGTGGCATCAGCCTAGCTCACAGCAACCTCAAACTCCTGGGCTCAAGCAATGCTGCTGCCTCAGCCTCCCAAGTAGCTGGGACTACAGGCATGCGCCACCATGCCCGGCTAATTTTTTTCTATATATATTAGTTGGCCAATTAATTTCTTTCTATTTATAGTAGAGATGGGGTCTCGCTCTTGCTCAGGCTGGTCTCGAACTCCTGAGCTCAAATGATCCGCCCACCTCGGCCTCCCAGAGAGCTAGGATTACAGGCGTGAGCCANAGATGGGGTCTCGCTCTTGCTCAGGCTGGTCTCGAACTCCTGAGCTCAAATGATCCGCCCACCTCGGCCTCCCAGAGAGCTAGGATTACAGGCGTGAGCCACCGCGCCCGGCCTTCAGGTTTCTTCTTTAGATTTTTAAAGATTATATATTTTGTGCTGTGGTCTATTTGGAGGTTGTTTTATTTTTTTCCCTCAGTGATATGTCCAATATATCTTTTCATTTAAATAATTAAGGCTATATATGCCATGCGTGGTGGCTCACACCTGTAATCCTAGCACTATGGGAGGCCGAGGCGGGAGGATCATTCAAGGTCAGGAGTTCGAAACCAGCCTGGGCAAGAGCGAGACCCTGTCTCTATTATAAATAGAAAGAAATTAATTGGCCAACTAATATACATAGAAAAAATTAGCCAGGCATGGTGGTGCATGCCTGTAGTCCCAGCTACTCAGGAGACTGAGGCAGGAGGATTGGTTGAGCCCAGGAGTCTGAGGTTGCTGTGAGCTAAGCTGATGCCATGACACTCTAGCCCGGGCAACAGAGTGAGACTCTGTATCAAAAAAAAAAACCTAAATAATTAAGACTGTATATAATTTTTGTATGATGGTTAGGAGCACAGACTTCGGAGTCAAACAGCATTGCCTCTTAGATTTTTACTAAAACTAATGTTATGTTATAAATTGCTTATTACAGTGACCACCCATAACAAGTGTTTAATAAAGGATAGCCATTATTATCTCATCTGTACACTGTAATTAATCTTTTCCTAGTTATCATGTAGGTTGCTTAGAGTTTTCACTGTTATAAAGAATGCTTCAGTGAGCATCCTTATTTATGTATGTATCTTTTCACATTTATTTGTCTCTGTAGGTTCAATTTCTAAAAATTAGATTACAGTATCAAAGTGTGAATATATTTTACATATTGATAGCTAATACCATGCTCTCTCCAGAAATAGAATGATTTACACCTTCACTAGAAATAAAATAAGTTTATTAACTGGTGTTGGGAATAACTGACCAATCCTTTGGCACACAGAGCCATAAAACCTGCCCATTTTTTCACACCAAGGTGAATAATGGTCAGACTAACTCTGGATTTGATTATTCTTTTCAGTACTTACTGATCTTCAAAAAAAATTATAATTATTTCCATTTCTTTGAATATTAGCAAAGATAAACATTAATTCTCTGAATTGCCTTTATAATTTTTACCCATTTCTCTGTTAGACTGTTTGATTTGTAAGGAATCTTTGTTAGGAATATTAACCCTTTGGCATATTTGTTCTAAATATTTTTTTACTTTGTTTTTTGTATTTATTTTTTTATTTTTGCCATATAGAATATTTTAGTTTTTGTGTAGTCAAATTTAACATCATTTTTCTTTATGTTCTTTTTATAAATGTCTTTCACCTGGTATTTATATTGGTGTATGAAAGTAGGAAGGGAGTAGAGAAGGGGAAATAGCTTTACTTTTTCCCCCAAATAATTAACCAAATATTGCAAAATCTTTTTTTGAAATGATCTATCCTTTTCCCTCTGATAAGAAACACTGGGAATCTGCAGATGGCTCTGTAACTGGACTATTCCGTTTTAGTCATATGTGCGTCTGTTTCTGCATCAGTTCTACAATACTAGATTTTTTTTTTTAAGGCAAGGTCTTTTGTCTTTTGCCCTGGTTGGAGGGCAGTGGCATGACCACAGCTCACCGCAGCCTCAAACTCCTGAGCTCAGTCTGTGTTCCCATCTCAGCCTCCCAACTAGCTGGGACTACAGACACATAACACCATGCCCAGCTATTTTGTTTGTTTGTTTAAGAGAAGGGGTCTTGCTGTGTTGCCCTGTCTATTGTTGAACTCCAGGCCTCACATGATCCTCTTACCTCAGCCTCCCAAAGTGTTGGGATTACAGGAGCACAAGTATGAGCCACCATGGCTGGCCTGGATTGTTTTTTTTTTTTTCTAACCATAGTTTTAGAGTAAGTTTTAATATCTGGTAAGGGCTGGGCACAGTGGCTCATGCCTGTAATCCTAGCACTCTGGGAGGCCAAGGCAGGATTGCTTGAACTCAGGAATTTAAGACCAGCCTGAGCAAGACTGAGAACCTGTCTCTACAAAAAATAGAAAAATTAGCCAGGAGTCATGGCACGTGCCTGTGGTGCCAGCTACTTGGGAGGCTGAGGCAGGAGGATCCCTTGAGATTTGAGGTTGCAGTGAGCTATGATGATGCCACTGCACTCTACCCAGGTTAACAGAGTGAGACTCTGTTTTAAAAAAATGATCTGGTAAAACTAAATTCTCCTCCTCCTCCTCCTTTTCTTTTTTTTTTTTTTTTTTAAGAATTTTCCTATATATTTTTGCATGTTTATTTTTCCAAATGAATTTTACAATAATATGTTAAGTTCCCAATAAAGTTACTTTGGCTACTTCACCCTTCTGTCATCTCTTTTCTAGAAATTTCAGAACCAAGCATATCACCAGTAACCAGCACTGTTCCACCCACCTCTACATCAAATCAACAGAAAGAACAGAAAGGAAAGAAGAAGAAAAAAAAAGATCCTCCAAAAGGAAGATGGGTAGAAGGCATAACCTCTGAGGGTTACCATTACTATTATGATCTTATCTCAGGAGGTAAGTTACTTAGGCATAAAACTATAGTTTCACTAGTAGAATAGAGCAATTTGTTTTGTTTAGGATTTTTATTTAATATTGAAACATTTTAAACAATGAAAGACTATAACTTTTCATTTTTACCACAAAGGTGAGAAAATTATATGCCCTTTAAAAAAGGTACCCTTCTCATAGTCACTCAGTGTCATACTTAATCAAAGCCTTTAATAATGGGTTCCTTACAAATAAACTATAACTTTATACTTTCTCAATAAAACTTACTGAAAGGCTGGGTCCAGTAACTCACACTTAGCACCCTGGGAGGCCAAGGAGGGTGGATTGATTGAGCTCAGGAGTTCAGGACCAGCCTGAGCTAGAGCAAGACCCCGTCTCTACTAAAAAAACAGAAAGAAATTAGCTGGACAACTAAAAATATACAGAAAAAATTAGCCAGGCATGGTGTCGCATGCCTGTAGTCCCAGTTACTTGGGAGGCTGAGACAGTAGGATCGCTTGAGCTCAGGAGTCTAAAGATGTAGGGGCAGAATGAGGCTGGAAAAACAGATTGGGCCCATATTCTGGAGGGCTCAGAGAACGATGGTGCCATTTACTGAGGTATGGAACGAAAAATAAGTTTAATGGGGACAATAATGAATTCAAATTTGGATATGTTGAATTTGAGGTCCCTATAGAATATTCATGTGGCAATTTTCAGTAGCTAATTGATGATTATAGTCTGGGGTTGGAGGGCTAAATTGGGGGATGTTTCAATAGATAATATGTAAACCTTTAGGAGTATATGAGATCACAAGCAGAGAGAATAGAGCAAGAAGTAAAGAGGGTGGGTAATATGTACATTAAAGAAATGGATAGAAGAAAAGCCAGCAAAAAAGTTAAGAATGGTTAGGAAGGTAGGAAATAAGATCAGAGAGTTAATCACAAAGGAAATCTTGGGCTAACAATATTATAATTATTATTATCTTAAGAATCATAATCGGCTCTGGACTACAGAGAAATATTAATCTCTCAGAGTTTGTTTGCACTGAACTTTTAAGTGACATGCATATTATAGTTCAGCAGTGAGGATACCATGAATTAATTACGTACTGGTAATTAGAAGTCTTTCAGATTTACTTAGAAACTATTTCTTTTCTCCCTTCTAGTGCTTATTACCTGCTTTCATGGTTCAACATTCTACTTTAAATGCTCTTGCTCTCAGTAATACTTGTCTTTAATTTCTGCATACTTCATCTTGTTCCTCTTCTGAGTCATTATTCAATCCATCTCTCATTCTCCTGTGCCCCAGGATGTCAAAGGGCCATCTCCTTCCTTTGAAACTTATCAAGTCTGAATTCTATGAAGTCTTTAACCACTTCTGTACCGCACTCACCAGCCTGGAAACCTTGCCCACAGCCAGCACTCATAGTCCACAGGATAGTTTGTACTGTGCATTGACGACGAATCCGTTTTGCTCTTGTGTGATGAGGAAAGCTTTAAAGCACTGAAAGATTGCTTTACTTTATAGGCAGCTTTACTTGTAATGTATATCAGAATAGGGAACATATACATATATGTTTTTATTTTTTTCTTTTTTTTTTAATTTCAGCATATTATGGGGGTACAGATTTTAAGGTTTCAATAAATGCCCTTTCCCTCCCTCCCCCCACAAGTCTGAGTTTCCAGCATGACCATCCCCCAGATGGTGCACATCTCACTCATTATGTATGTATATACCCGCCCCCCTCCCGCCTCCCCCCTGCCCAATACCCTATTACTGTAGTACCTATGTGTCCACTTAGGTGCTGCTCAGTTAATACCAGTTTGCTGGTGAATATATGTGGTGATTGTTTTTCCATTCTTGGGATACTTCACTTAGTAGTATGGGTTCCAGCTCTAACCAGGA
>VSMD01009341.1:0-174579 GCA_008750895.1 Mirza zaza | reverse complement strand
GTTTTACCATATGTGTAATTTAGGGTAACCCTGAGAGGCCTAAAATAAAACACCCCTTGCAAGTGAAAACTTGGAGCATTCCTTCCCAAAAATGTCTACTCCTTGTAAAAACACAAGTCAGGTTAAAGAACTGAGTGAAACATGGCTAGCATGAAATTAAACAAACTTGCATTTATATATTATTATAAAGAAATGCCTCACTTAGCATTAAAAAAGACACAGCAGACCAAGAAAAAAAAACTTTAATTCTGCCTTAGGGAAGAAAGAACGTTAGCAAAGCATCACACATACAAGAAAAACGTCCATTAGTCAAACAGACCACACTAGTCTTGTACTTCTTTCAGTCTGTTTGCCCTTTTTCCAGCCCTATTATTGGGTTAAGAAAACGGATGACATTCCTTTCGCAGCATAAACCCTCTTTTAGATTTTACATGCTGTTACAGAATCTATTTCAGTAATTAAAATAAGAAAAAGCCCTTTACTTTACCAGATAATAAACTGCCCACCAAACAATAGAGTTCAAAATGTCTGTGTTAACACTGAAATATACCATGCCTCTCATCCATACTGAACTATAACAAAGCTTTATAAAGTAACGGCAAACATGGCTGTTGAATACACATTCCAAAATGTTTCATAAGAAAACAAAGTTCACTTCACCATATGAATAAATATACTTTAAAAAGGCTTAGATGCTATAAAATATTACAGAATCACTGTGAATCAAATGAAAAGGTTTTTTACATATATGGATGATAATGAACTTTATGGCCAAAAGAAATGCAGTTAAGAAAATTTCAATTAAATAACATGTTCATAAAAAAGGTGCTTCGGATAGTTAAGTTTCTATGTACCTGCATCTTAATCAGAGATATGTTTTATTCTTTTTCAAGTACTTTATGTTTTTATGAAATATAGCTCTATGAATTAGAAAATAGATCTATTGAATGTAGGCATTTTTCTTTAAAGACACAAAAAAATCTTAAGGAGCTTCAAGATAATTATTCTGAAATCTCTTTTTTTTTTTTTAAAATACACATGTAGAAGGTATGAGACTTCTGTACATGTGGAAGGTATTAGGCTTCAAATGTAATAAGCACAAACAAAACTTTTTAAAAAGCTGACTTTTTTTAACTTCAAAATGCCAATGTTAATTTTCTCAGCTTTTGTTCATTATTTTTATCACTGAATAAGAAGAAAACGTACCAATTCATTCAAAAATTCCAGTTTCAATCACATTATATATGTCATTAGAAATGCATTTGGGGAAATATTTGCTGAACATAGCTTAAATTCTGAGCTTACTAAAAACACTGAGCTTTTATAATTAATTATAGCATAATAATTTAAGTTAATTTAATTTATTCACATTATTAAAAAAGTTCTAAATTTGAATACAGCTGTATTACAAACAGCGCTACACAAATATTTAATGTATAAGCTGTGACTGAGAGTTAAAATAGAAACCAAGAAGTATGCTGGGATGGGGAGACCAGTTACTCTACTTCCATGAGATTGAGAAGATCCCCAGGAAACAAAACTACCCATAATTTATATCCTGTAGTCTTTTTTTCTCCTGTAGCCTGTTGAAATTTTCATTTAAAATTCACTCCTCTGCACATCTAATAATCCACATGTATAAAAGGAGTTATCATAAAAGAGCCAAATTATACACACAATGCATATATGCAAAGGAAATCTGAGATGTGCTAAAACACTAGATGTGCTAAACACTCCCCCAAAACGACTGACCCTTAAGGAAATAATAATCAGACAAAAGGAGAGACGGACTAAAGTAACTCATATTGCTAACAAAAACCCTATTCAAAAGTATGTAAAAAAATATAACATTTTCTAGATGCTCCATCCCCCCACCCAATAAAAAGTAAAGAAAGTAAAGAAAATACACTGCATTTTCCTTTACCTATGAAAAAGTAATGAGCAAAGTTATATTTCTATCTGTCGTCTTGGCTGAAACAGCCTTGGTCATATCTCCCCACTTGAATGAGGAATCTTCTCCAAACCTCTTCCTTTTAGATTTTTCTTTTCTTCTTTAAAAGGGTTGCCATACACCCTAAGTGGAAAGCATTCAAGTACTATAGTCTAGTCACTGTGCATAAGACACTATGAAGCAATCATAACATAACTAATATCACACAGCATATGACAGTCTAAAATTTGAAGAGATTAAATAGAGAAAAATAAAGGTTCTATTCAATATTCTCTATAAAGCTGTCATCGATTTAAAAAGAGAAAAAGAACTCTATATTCTTTCAATTTCCAAAACATCAGATTAAAAAAGAAAATCACCAGGAGGTATTCTGGAAGGAAAGATTAGGGAGGCTTGCCTTATAATTCTGTCTCTTCCACTAACTAACTTTGGGCTTTGTTTTGGTTTTGTTTTAAAATTTTTTTATTTTTATTTTTTTTTTAAGGTTAGTCAAGTGAAGGAGTGGGAGTGGAGAAGGAACAAAGGAATCTGTAACTGGTTGTGACCAATTAGTTGTAAACACCACTGCACTTGGACCAGCCCACTAACTTACTTTGTGATTTCAGGTAAATCATTTAAGCTAGCTGATCCTCACTCCAACTATAAATGAGGTATCCCTAAAATGCCCAAAGCTATTTTAACTTTAAAATTGTATTATTTTATGATTTTTCTTCATTCAAACGTGTAGGGGGAAAAAAAAAACCTCATGCATTCAAGGTGGCATTCTTTCAATGTCTTATTTATTTAGCACTGTTGGATAATAAAAGCTTACATTCATTCTTTCATTCAATAATTATTTACTGATCATCTATCTTGGGCCAGGCACTGAGCATACAACTGAGAGCAAACACAAAAATCCCTACCTTCCAAGAGTGTACATTTGGGTGGACTTCACAGTTTAAAAAAAAAAAAAAGTGCTAATGTCTTTTGGATTAAAATACCATATTTCAAAAATGCAAGACACACTTCATCTTCTTAAATAATATTAATCATGAATACAATTATCGATGATTTAGAGGCATTCATAGGTACAGGCTATGGTAGGGTGATGCCCTCTGGAACAGGAGGGAGAATATTATTAACCCCTTTACTACGTGGCCCCAAGTCACAGGCTGCTCCCCCTGTGAATTCTTCCTCTATCTGCTTTATAAAGTTTCCCTCTATTCTTCCAAACTATCAGGCTAATGCTAATTTTCCCTGTTGATCTTTGAGCTCTCCAACTCACTTATAATTTGTTACCATTGTGGTTAAAAAAATGAGAGCCAAGTTAGATGAAACTGTGTTTCGAATACAAATAAACAGCTCTGAGCAAAGCAAAAGGAGCTATTATTAGCAGTTTAGCATTTGGATTTTCAACATTCTGGCTCTAACTATTCGGAGGCCCTTTTCCCCCCTCCTTCCTGTGTCTTCCTGTGTTCTAGGTCAGTGGAGCTTACCAGATAACTTCTGGATTTTGCTATACACGCTGTGGATGAACCAAACAACCCATGGCTCTAAGGAAGATTAAGAATTTCGAATCAGATACACACACAAAGAGTCCAGGCCTTAGAAAGAGGAAATTCTTGTTTTAATTCAGCCTCATCTGAACAGAACCACATTATCTTGAAAACAATGTGGCAATGCTAGCTGCTTCTGCTCTAGAAACAATTAGAACATTTTTCTGTGCTTAGATGTAAAGAAAATATATCTGCCACTCCTGAAAAAAACCTTCAAAATTCTTAGTTGGGAACTGGCTTATCAAAAACAAACTTTCACCTTCGCCTGCGAAATAGGAAGTATATAAAAAAGAAAAAAAACAAAACAAAAACGCACTTACCATTAGCGGGGGAAAGATAAAAATTGTACCCTCTTACAAAATGATCAAAGCAAGAGTTCCCTTAAATACTCAGGGAAATATCACTCAAGGACCTTCCCAAGTAAAGACGACGGAAGGAGGAGCGTCGGTTCACGCAACACGCATTCCCTTGGCATTGGCTGAATGCCTGCTAGGTCCCCAGCTCTCTTCCAGGGGCTGAGAATTCCTCTGCTCTCACGGATTGAGAAAGACAAAAAAAAAAAAACATGTGAACAAATTCAAAAATTGAGTATTTTGAAAGTGACAAGTGCTATGAAAGAATATGATGGAATAGGAAGTTAGAGAGTAGAAGGGGTAGAAGGACTCTACTTTAGATAAAACCTTCATGGAGGTGATTTGGCAAAAATGTGATTGAGGAGGAAGGGCCACCCACCCACCCACACAGGGATCTGAGAGAAGGACCTTCCACACCGAGGGGACAGGCGTGCAAAGACACTCAGCACGCATAAACTGAAAGGCCACTGTGGCCGCAGCAGGCTAAATGACGTGGGCGCCGGGTTCCAGACAAGGTCAGAGAGCCAGACAGGTGCCAAGTCACACATGACCCCCTGCTAGCAAAGTCTTTATTCTGACCGCATAGAGACAAAAAGTCAACGGAGAGTTTTGCTCAGTACAATGACACGATGGAATTTATGTTTCAGAAAGAAAGAAATGCCCTAGCCACGGTGTGGAGGTTTTAGGTGTTAACCTTTTAGGTTAACGAGAATAAAAGTAGTTGTTTTTTCTCTAGGAAAGACAACATTAGCCATGTTCATAATGAGTAGACAAAAGTATGAATAAAGGACATGATGTGGAGAGAGGGAAACAGATAAATTACATGAGAAAACAGGCAAAAATGCCAACCACAATCAAAAACAGGATTCCATGGTAGGAAAACAAATGCTTTGGGGATAATCTTGGATATAAATATGTACTGAACTTACATACTTGAATGACCGTCCCACCCCCCGCCCCGTGCAGTTTAACTAGCCCGTAACAAAGAACAGAGAGTATCTACCAAAAGAGCCTCTTAAATGCCAACCGCAGAAGTCTTTTTTATATTTCTATTCCTCCTTGGGCTGGGGTTGTTGGCAGGTGACTTTTCTCCCCCTACAACTCATTATAACTTGAACTGATTTTGGACCCACGCTGGAAATGGACCCTAAGTCACATCCCAAAGGCCAAGGCACACAGAGCATTCCCACCAGCCCCCGGCTGGGAAGCTAAGAGCTACGTGAAACTTACAGTTGAGTATAGATTTAGTAGGCAAAAGAGACTGCATATGATTAATTAGAGTTATTTATATTTATGGGCTTGAATCTTGAGGATGCCTGGGCTATCCCCATTTTATTTCATAATTTTCCCCCTGTTGGAGACTGAAGAGCAAAAGTCAATTGCCTGAGTGTTGGTATCACACTGGAAACTAAAGGGCCGTGCGTTTTAATTCCAGCTCAAGAAATGCTCCGGCTGAGCAGACGCAATTCACCAGACCCCAGTGGGCTAGGATCGCACTGTTGTCAGTCAAATCACACAGCTGATGGAAATCAGCAGAGTCCATTAGCAATTTATACTCAACAGCCTCTCTTCAACCACAAATTTTGAGATAATTTGGAGATAATGTTTAAGTAAAATTGAGATAATGTTAAGAAAAACTCAAAGTTAATCCAAAAACTTCAGCCAACACTTTGGCTATGCTCCTACCATGACACAGTCAGCAGACAAGTGACTAAGTTGCATTTCTAATAGGACTCCTGTCAAAACTCCAGGTTCCAAGATCAATGCAGTAGTGACCTTCAGACCTGACCTCACCGAGTGCACTTGTGCCTACTCCCTCAGTCATTAGTTTGGCAGCTGCCAGCAGCATGGTTTGTTTTTGAGACTATATTCTGAGGCAGCAAGTGCTCTGCAAAGATCACAGAATGGGCAGTCAGCAACCTGAGATGTCACCACACCCTGTGACACACACCCTAAGACAATCTCCTGGGCCCCGGCCATTTTTCCCATCTACACTACAGGGGCGATCACTCACCATGCCAAATGACTGCCATCAACATCTCCTTACCACACTTGGACTTGGAAAAGCAAAATTTTCATCCTGATAATGATTATAATAAAGTAAAGGAAGGTCTAGAAATAAGTGGACAGCCTTAAATAAGTTAGACATTCTAGAATTTCTTTTTTTTTAATTTTTTTTAATTTCAGCATATTATGGGGGTACAAATTTTAAGGTTTCAAAAATTGCCCTTTCCCCCCTCCCCCCCAAGTCTGAGTTTCCACCATGACCATCCCCCAGATGGTGCACACCTCACTCATTATGTATGTAAATACCCACCCCCCTCCCTCCTCCCACCTGCCCAATACCCTATTACTGTAGTACCTATGTGTCCACTTAGGTGCTGCTCAGTTAATACCAGTTTGCTGGTGAGTATATGTGGTGCTTGTTTTTCCATTCTTGGGATACTTCACTTAGTAGTATGGGTTCCAGCTCTAACCAAGAAAATATAAGATGTGCTATATCACCGTTGTTTCTTAGAGCTGAATAGTCTAGAATTTCTTTATTGCTTAAGAGTTCATTCTTTCTGAGTTAATTACATTTTGGGTGGAGATGGGGAAATAGACAAGTAAAAAATTAATTATGAAGAGAACAGAAGTAGATAAAACAGTATCTGTGTGTATATGTGCATATGTATGTATTTCTGTTGTGAAGTATATGTTCATACACACACAAACACACAGTAGCGAAGACTACAAGGATATATCCAAAATATTAACAATCTTATCTTTGGAAGGTAGGATTGTAAGTCATTTTTATTTTCTTCCTTGTGTGCAGCATTTTCTAGATTTCTAAAATGAGCATGTATCCTCATTTGTATAGTGGTGAATAAAAAATAAAAGGAGCATGTATTATTTTTGTAATAAAAAAGTGTGTGTGTGCATGCATATAAGAGAAAGGAAAAGTGAAAAAAATTAAGAACTCTAAAGAGCACCGTGCAGATGGATAGCTGGCATTTGACTAAATCCCATATCATCTGACCATTACTTGAGTGATTTTCTTGTTACCCAACTTTTCTCATATTTAATGAACTAGAGTAAAAGGCCCTTATAGAAAAAGGAAAAGGATAGTTTGCCTTTACAATTTATTAGGAATCTTGGAGCAAGAACTGGAAAATGTCACAGAATTATCTGCCTCATCCTGAAGAACAGTCTCTACCACAACTAGAATGAATTTGTCTTGAGCCTCGGACACAATACCTACGTAACCCTGAGTTAAACTGCACCGAAACTACTCCTACACATTTGGTTATTGGACATTACACCCTCTCAGGGATTTAAAGTTTAACATAACATTGGAAATCCCAAGAACAAATCACACCAGTGACTGCAAAGCTGATCAAACTTCCTAGAACTGGGTATTCTCCAAAGTTCCACTTCATAAGCAAAGACTATCTTCAGTCAACAACACACCCAGGAGGCCCCTCCACTGTGTGAGGCCCTAAAGGAAGTCCACAGATAAACAGAGAAAGGACAGACTATCCTAAAATGGAGACCAACATTCTCTCTCTCTCCCCACCCTATGACAATTCAGTGTTCCTGCAGGAACATAGCAACTTCTCTAGGGACAAGACAGTCATGATCCTGCTAGTCATAGGGTGCTGTCCTTGGCATATTCATGACACCACTGACCCATCAGTAGAACATTCACTGCAGAAAGCAGCCAGTGTAGGGGCCTTCAGACACAGAGAGGCTTCAATTAAATTCCAGTGTAGCCACTTACTAGCCGTGTGACTACGAGCTTTAGCATCCTCATCTGTAAAATCTCATCTATGTCACAAGTTATATTGAGAATTGAGATAATCTAAGTAAGTATAAAAATACATCTGCTATCAACAACTCCCATTGCTAATACATGGCATTACTGAGTACCTACAATGAGCTCTGAACTCTTCACACATCACCCACATTTGCACATACAGTTGGGATAACTAGACGACCACAGTTAGAGGAGAGAACAAAAGGAGCCAATCTATTCAGGGCCACAACCTGCTGTGGCCTAACCAGCACTTTGACCAACCAAGTGCAGTTAAGACTCATAGGTTGGGGAAACAAATCTCATCATTTCCCTGAAAAAAACATAGGCAATCCTCTTCTGGCACTTCTCTAGCATCTCCTCCCCTAAATAAACATTATCTCAAATAGAATGGATACTGTTATTTTGGAGTTTTCTAATAAAAAAAAAAAATCCCTATAAAGCCCAACATCTAATGCAGTCCTAACTGCAGGTCACTGGTTACTATAACAGAGGTCAGAGGGAGGCTAGCAGACTTGCACTGTAGGTCAGGCTCTAACCACGTGAAGCCCAGTATTTACGCAGCCTGTTGGCAGGTTGAAAACACTCCCTGTAAGAAGCCTGATCAAAGGTTTGTGGCCTGAGTTAACCCAAGTCACTGGGACAACTCTGACCCACAAGAGTGGTTTTTCATCCTCTTTTCAGAATAGTACTTCTCAGTTTTATTTTTAGTTCAGAGACAGTAGGGAGTTGCTTTCTGGCTCTATCACAAACTCTGGACATCATCTACCTTAGAAAAAATACTAATATAAAGCCAAAAAGCCATTGAAACAGTCAACTCTATGAGTCAGTATTTTTCTTTTAAAGAAATCGAGCTATTTCCCAAGAATATGTCCCTCCTAGGATGATACCCTGGTCTCAGGGTATAAAAATATACACTGTGTCTTTGGTTAACCTTATAGCAAGAAGTGGGGAACAAGGGTCAGTGACTCCATGGCAAGTGCCAAAATGAGCCTGGCTTGGTCACTCACATAGAGCATGCCAACCACAGACAGGAGTCTACCATGTGCTCCAAACCACCTTTACCCATGCCCCACAGTCCACTTCAGTGCCCAGACTCCTCCACCACGAGCAGCCCATGCAGCCCTCCCCTCCCCATCTATCTGCACTAAAGAGTGACTCATTCCTGCCCCCTCATTTCACCTGTGCCCTTCCCACTCTCATTAGATTCATACTGCTGCTGTCTGATCTACATTATCTCGATTCTTTGCAATGTATAATTAATCAGATAGTTCAAACAGGATCAAGGAAATCAACATCTGAAGAGACCTAAAGGAACGGGACTTCTAACCAAGGTTCCAGAAGGTTCCACATGGCAATCCTGCAATTGTAAGCGGACACTGGAAAATGCCCAATCAACTACACTTCAACACACCAGAAAACCACATTTGTTTGACATCTGTATTTTTTGGAGTGTATCACTGAAAAAGTTAATAATTACAATTCATAAAACAATGACAAAATCAGACCCTTCTGGAGCAAGCCCAAGTCAGGCATTCCATCTGGGGTGGGGCCCTTCCCCCAGCACATGTGACCCACAGAGCCCCCAGCCTGATCTTTTTTTGTTGTTTTAAAGTAAAAATAAGAATCTGCACTGACTTTTCACTGGATATTCTGGTTTTAAAGAATGAGTTACAAGCTATGTGTTTTTCTATACAGATACATTGCTTATTAAATATTTTTGTAGCATGAGAAGACAAAAAAAAAAAAAATTCCCAGCCCAGCATGATGGCTCACACCTGTAATCCTAGCACTTTGGGAGGCCAAGGCGGAAGGATGACTTGAGGCCAGGAGTTCGGGACCAGGCTGGCAACATAGTGAGACCCCCATCTCTACAAAATATTAAAAAAATAGCCGGGTGTGGTGACGAACACCTGTAGTCTCAGCTACCTGGGAGGCTGAGGCAGGAGGGCTGTCTGAGCCCAGACATTCAATGTTGCAGTAACCTATGATGATGCCACTGTACTCCAGCCCAGGAGACAGAGCAAGACCCCCATCTCTTTAAAAAAAAAAAAAGAACATAAAAATAAGAAAAAACATTTCCTCTTCCCTCATTCCCTGAAGTGTTGGGAGATAAGCTAAAAGGATGTAAGTCTGGGAGCAGGAAAATCAGGAGACTGTTTCCAGGGAAATCAGGAAACTGGGCGCAAACTCCTGAGTATCCATACGAAGACAATGACAGTGAGGACAGAGGGAAGAGCACAGAGTCCAAATCCATTCTGGAGGGAAGACTGCCTCCAAAAGCAGTAGTCCTTAGCTTCTGCCAAACAGAAGGCCCCACCCACAAGGGTTACACCACCATCCTGCCTAAGAAGAGGCCCCAAGAGTATCTCGTGCTACTGGCCACCTGAGAGCAGTCCCCCAAATAGCCCTTTACACTCTAGCTGGCCATCAGGAGATGACCTGGGCTGCAGACACTCTGAGGAGGCTTTCACTCACCCTTGGCCGCTAAGTCAACAGGGGCTGCCACACAGTCCACAATTTCTCCCAGACATCACCAGGACTAACCCCAGCATGTCCCACAATCCTCTTCACCTCAGTCATCACCAGAAGCCAATTTGCCCCATTTCTCACCTTCCCAGACCTCCCTCCCTCCCTGCCACTGTGCCCTCAGGAATTCAAAACCTGTCCCCGGCAAACAGCATTATATTCTCTTCTCTGAATGTTCCTTTCACCAGGCCAACCCTAAAGCACTGTTGTCCCACTGTCCCTTCACGGAGAGGTAGTTTCTATTCTCACATTTAAGTCTAGTTTTAGCCATTAGAAATAAGGATGCTAAAATAGCAAAATATCTCTGAACCAGGTGATAACTAACAACTTTCCTGGGACTTCTTATGATGAAGAGATTAAAGAGTTAATGCCTGCCGGGGGCGCTGTGGCTCAGGCCTGTAATCCTAACACTCTGGGAGGCCGAGGCGGGAGGATCGCTCAAGGTCAGGAGTTCGAAACCAGCCTGAGCAAGAGCAAGACCCCCGTCTCTACTAAAACTAAAAAGAAATTAATTGGTCAACTAAAAATATATATACAAAAAATTAGCCAGGCACGGTAGTGCATGCCTGTAGTCCCAGCTACTCGGGAGGCTGAGGCAGTAGGATCGCTTGAGCCCAGGAGATTGAGGTTGCTGTGAGCTAGGCTGACACCACAGCACTCAGCACTCACTCTAGCATGAGCAACAAAGTGAAACTCTGTCTCCAAAAAAAAGTAGTTAATACCTAGCTTCACAAAAGGCCCCCAGCACCCTGCTTCTATGAAGGCCTGCAACTGTAGGTTCCCATTTCAGTTGAGTAGTTAATTACTTTGAGTAACAACCTTATTCATATTCCCCAAATCCTCCAACCTGGAGATGGATTAATTGTCTCTCCAGTTCACCTTCCAACTTCTTCTCTACCCTCTTTCAAAACTCTTGCCCAATTTGAAGTTCATGCTATTAGATTTTACCACTCATTAACCATTCTTGCTGTCATCTACCCACATCCTGCTGTTTTCCCCTCACCGCTGATAACCTTAGCACCTGGCTGTTTCCCTTTCTGCACTCATCTCTGACTTCATTCTTGCTGTCTTCTATATCTACATGGAGGCTCCAATTCTTCAACCACCTCATCTCTGATGATCTGTTCTTCAACCCTACCTCAGCCGCCCACTCTCATTATCATAACCCCTGACTTGGGCATCATGATTATTTGTGTTAATACCAACCTTTGAGACTTCAGCTTCAAGCACCCCCCAGGTGAACTCCACCTTCTCTATTTCTAGATCATCTAGTCTGCTCTGGTATTCCCATTCCAGCATTGTGGCATTATCTGGCCCTCCAACACACTGGCCCTATCAGTTTCACTATCAGTCACTTCTCTTTCTGCCTGGCTTAGGGTAAAGGTCCAGCATTGTAATCTTTCCCTTGCATGCACTCTTAACTCCTTCGCTCCTCTCTTTCTGCTTCTTTCCTTCCTGGTAAATCCCTAAACTGGTCAAGCCCAGCTATCCACACCTCCACCCAAAAAGCTAAAGAAACTGCCTACACAAAAACACATAACCACAGCTGGCCTCAATTTACACTGATGGCTGCAGATCTCTAATGGGCAATCCACATGGACCAGCAATCCTATTAATATACTTTTCCCCAGGATGTTTCAAAATAGTCATTTCAAATCTCTCTTCCCAAACCTGCTTCACCCATTCTCACCCCAACATCATCATATTTCACTAGGAAAGTAGAAGTAATCAGATAACTCCATCTTCCCACCACCCAAACCATGACCTGTCAACCTCTGTACTCAATTCTCTCTCTCTGTAGTCCTTTCTTTTACTACAAATAAAATGTCCCTATTTCTAGTAAAGACCACCCCTTCTCTCCATTTGTGCCCTAGATCTCATCTCTTCCTGGCTCTTTCAGGAATTTTACTCCTAAAAGTATCCATCACTTTCTCTTGCCTTCATTACCTTCTCTTCTCTACTTAATCATTCTGTCAGCAAAGAATTTCACTGAATGGTTGAATTGGAAGAATTTCATTGAAACGGAAGAATTTCATTGTATGGGAAGAATTTCATTGTATGGAGGGTTCTAACAAACCCTCCCCTGACCAATATCTTCTTCCAAGACTATTCCACTTCCCTGCCTCCCTTGACAACAAAACTTCTTTAAGGAGTTGTCTTGTAAGCACTGTCTCCAAAATTCAATCCAGTAAACTTCTGCCCCAGTTTCTCTCCTAAAACTATGTCAAATTGTCAAAATCACAAATGGCCTTATTTCACTAAATGCAATCGCTATTATATTGGCATAGTAGAACCATTTCCTTTTTAAAACATTTGAACTCTTAGCTTCAGAGGTACCATGCTCTCCTGATTTCCTTCCTTCACTGGTAATTTTTCTTCTATATAATAGTTGCTCCAATGGCTGGCTTCTCTATATATACATTCTCTGTAGGTAACTCCGTCCAGTATCAAATACCACCTAAATGCAAATAATTCCTAGCTTTGTATCCTCAGCCAGAATCCCTCTCAGAATCTCCAAACTCCATTCATCCAATTGTCTAACTAACATCTCCAAAGAAATGTCCAATAAGCACCTCAAACTTAACACAACCAAAACAGAACACTAGAATACTTTCACCGGAAAGTTGGGGTTTTTCTTGGTTTTTTAGTTTGTTTGTTTGTTTTTTGAGACAGGGCCTCACTCTGTTGCCTGGGCTAGAATTCAGGGGTGTCACTGTTGTCGTAACTCATTGCAACCTCAAACTCCTGGACTCAAATGATTCTCCTGCCTCAGCCATCCAAGGAGTTGGAACTATAGGCATGCATCATCACGCCTGGCTAATTTTTCTATTTTTTGTGGAGACAGTGTCTTGCTATGTTGCTCGGCTGGTCTTGAACTCCTGAGCTCAAGTGATCCTCCCACCTCGACCTCCTGAAGTGCTAGGATTATAAGCATGAACCACCGTGCCTGGCCCCAAAACCAAACACTTTTTATCTTCCCTCAAGCCTGCTTATTTCCTAATTCTCCCCTTATGAATGGCCCAGCTGGTCAAGTAAAAAATGTAAGCTTTTTTTATTCTTCTTTCCTTGCTCTAGATAGTTAACCTGTCAATAAGTTCATTCAACTAACTCTATCTCAAAAACATACCCTAAATCTATCTACTTTTCATCTTTAATACCATGGTTGTCCATAGAACTATAATTTCACAGTTGGCCAACTAAAATAGACTCTTAAATGGACTTAACTGGAGTCCTACTTCTAATCTTTCTTCCTCCACCTCCCATATTTCTGTCTGCTTTTAACATCCAGAACAGTCTTTGACAGCAATATCACCCACAAGTGGTTCTTGGCAGGTGAAAAAATATTATATATTACGATTGTTTATGGCCCTCCAAAACTCAACTCTACCCAATAAAATCTTATTTCTTAGTATACAATACTCTCTTGATAAGGATAAGTTTTTAATTAATTAATTTTAATTAAATTTTTCTTTTTGGATGAGTATAATGAAAAAAAATTATACTGTTTTACAGCAAAAGAACATCATGCCCCATACCTGCAATAATCCTCTAATAGTTTCTGTCTCCTTGAAATGAAATCTAAACATCCTACCTTAGGTTATAAAGCCCTACAGAATTTGGCCCTTGCTATTTTTTAAAGCTTCTCTTGGACACTGTGGTAAGTTGAATAATGGTGCCCAAAAGGTATCCTCATCATAATCCCTGGAAAAGAGCTCCAAATGTGACTAAATTAAGGATCTTGAAATAAAGGGATTATTCTGAATTAGCAGGGTAGGCCCTAAATGCAATCACTTCATATCCTTATAAGAAGGAGGCAGAGGGAGATTTGACAAATACAGAAGAGAAGAAGACAATGTGACCATATAAGCAGAGATTGGAGTGATGCAGCCACAAGCCAGGAATGCCAGAAGCCACCATGAGCTAAAAAAGGCAAGGAACAGATTCTCTCCTAGAGCCTCAGAGGGAGTGTGGCCTGCCAACACCTTGATTTTAGCACAATAAAACTAACTTCAGATTTCTGGACTCCTAAACTATAAGAAAATAAATGTGGTTTTACATCACCAGATTGTGATAATTTGTTACAGCAGCCACAGGGCACTAATACAGACACCTCTCATGCTCAGCCACTTAGTTCCAGGTTTATTTGCCTCCTGCTGTCAAATTCATCAAAGTTACTATTAGGGTTCTGGCACCAGCTGTCTCCCCCATCTCAAATGCTCTGCTCTTCATCTTTGCATGTCAACCTCCTTCTGGTCATTCAGGACTCAGCTCAAATGGCAACTTCTCAGAGAAGTCTTCCTAAACCATTAAAATCCAAAATAATAATATAGCTCTCATCATCTTATGTCTCTTCTTTATTTAATCACTATTGCTCCCCTCTCACTAAAACGTAAGCTCCACAAGAGCAGAAACTGTATCTGTTTTGTATACAATTATAATCTTAATTTGCAGAAAACTTCCTGGCATATTTTAGGTGATGGATAGACCTAATGAATGAACAGATGATGTAGGTGGTGAAAGAAAAGATGTTGGTGCTCTTCAATGAGAAAAGAAATAGCATGGGGGAGGAGGAGGAAGACACAACAAGTCCTGTCCCAATGTGGCACATCCAAGTGGAAATGTCTGAGCTCAGGAAAGAGATCTGGCTGTGGACACTGACTTGGGATTTACTGAATTCGAGGATATTGATAAATATGGTGCAATAAACATCAACAAAAAGAAAAGAGAGAACTATGGGCATACCTTGGAAATTCCAATATCAAAAGAAAGAACCAGCAAAGAGGTCCATAAGGAATATTCCAAGAGAAAACTAGATGTCACAGTAGCCTAATGAAAATCCAGTTTCACAAAAGAAGGAATGAACAGAATCACAGAAATTTTAAGTAATAAAATCCCATTGATCTGCCAGTCAGGGGGAACGCCAATAATTGCAGCAAAAACAGATTCATCTGAGGTTGAAGCCAGCTTTTCAACAGTTCTGGAGTGAATGGAAGGTGAAGAAGTAGAAAAACAACATATAAAATATACTCTGAAGAAGTATAGCTTGAAGGAAAGGAGAAAGTGAGCATGTGGCTAGAGGGTTGTACAGGATGAAGGAATGGTTTTCATTATTAGTCTTGTTTATTTTGTGATGGGAGATTCTTGAGCATTCTTGTACATATTTGAAATATACGTGAACATGCAGAAATTTTATAGAATAAGGTATCTGAATGGATGGGGGATCCAGAGTATTGGGGAAATCATTAACTTTGGATAACCGCTTCTAAGTTGGGGGTTAATGAGGGAGTTGATGGATTCGGATATACAGAAAATATGGAAAGGAGAGCAGAATATTAAGATATGATATGATATCTGTTTTCTCAGTATAATAGGATGTAAGGACACAGTAAAGGGGACAGCAAACCCTTTACCAAAAACCTGTATTCTCTTCTTCCTGGTCTCCCAGCTACACTACGTTTGCCAATCTCCCTTGCATATAAGTGTCACCACATTAGAGACTTCTAGCCAACAGTATATCAGTGAAACTGATACATCCATGTTAAGACTAAGCGTTTAAAAATTAGCTGGGCTTGGTGGCACGCACCGGTAGACCTAGTTACATGGGAGGCTGAGGAAGGGGGTTCACTCGAGCCAGGGAGTTTGAGGTTACAGTGAGTTGTGATCATGCCACTCCACTATAGCCAAGGAGACAGAGAGAGACCCTGTCTGTTAAAAAAAAAAAAAAAAAAAAAAAAAAAAAAAAAAAGACTGTTTAGAAAGTGGATATGCTTCTTCCCTTTCACCTTCCCCTAGCTGGATGTAACTGAAAACAAAGCCCTATGGGATGGCTGAGTCACAAAATGGAAGAATCCAGGGTGCCTGAACCATCATCCACAAACCTTGTGTTTGAGCTTTTACCTATTTTCAGGTCTTTCTGTTCTAACAGTTTAGTCTGCCCTAACCACTAACAATCATCTTCTGATAAAGAAATGTACAGGTGAAATTTAAAAAAAAAAAAAAACTCAAAGAAAAAGCTCAAGGTTTGGAAAAACCATGGCAAGAAATGGAAAAAGGTGCTGGCTAGAAACAAGTAAAAGACCTTCTTCATGGCTAATGCTGGAAAACATAAATTTGGATATATCCCCAATTTGCACGATTGTTTTCATTTTTCCAGTACCAAAGCAGACTGATACCAATTTGCAAGTTGTTTCTACATATATGAAGACTAAGAAAATTTTAACAAAGTCATGAGTTCCTACAAGTCAAATCACAAGGAATATTGTTTTAGACAGGCATGCTGTGCTATGCTGGTGGAAACTTTTGAACCACGGGGTAAAGTATTAGGAGGTGTAAGTCTTAAAAGACAAAGTTCAGTGACATACGCAGAGGAATCCAAAGTAGCAAAAAATCAGGAAATACATTACATAAATGGGAGTAGAAGTATCTCTTGATTTTATTATTTTACAGTTTTCAAAGGAGTTCCTGCCACACCAGAAAATAACTACATATGTGGCTTTGAGTGAGTCACTTAACTTCTGGGCCTCTGCTCACTGATAATGACACAGCTCACTTGATACATGAAATATTGTACACAAAGTGCTCAGCACACTGCCTAGAAAATGGCAGTTGCTCAATAAATACTTATTATTATTTGTTATTTATATGAAAAAGACAGGATTGGGTGAAATCTCTAAGCTCCATCCTATTTTAAAATTCTGTGAATCTAATAAGGATCCCAGCTACTTAATGGTGAGCAGGGATAGGGCAAAGAGGTTAATACTAGCAAACATAATGAAAGAAAAAAGTGAAAACATACTTATTATGATGGATTCTATGACCATAATCCTGGAGGGGGATACAAGGAATGTGGCATCCCCTGGATATGAATGCAACACCTGGAGAGGCTTAGAGAAAACCCAGAACTCCAAGAAGTTAAGAGGAAAAGTTAGGGCAGAGCCCAGAGGTGAACAGAACCCACTAGCCAAGACTTGGCTTCCTCTTAGGCAGGACAAGAGTAATAAAACACTTCATGCTTTTTATGGATTTTAAATTCATGCAGCCTATTTTACAGAGGAGAAAAGTGAAAATTGCAGAGACTGACCAAGACCACACTTAAGTGACTATAATGGGACTTCAGGGATGCTCAGAAGTAAATACTGCTCCCCAAAGTCTCCTTAGACCTAGCCAACATAAATGGTCTCCAAGGTTTTGTTGCCTTAGAATCCAGAGACCTTTGATAAGGGTGACAAGGTAATTTTTATCAATCATCTTGTGATGAATTAATTTTCCAGATTCCTTCTTAAAAGATTGGATTAAGTGGATAGGTGGGGGAGAAGGTGAAATTAGCAAAGAGAAGGGAGCCCTAGGAGGTGCTGAGCCCTCACTGAACATCAAGGGACCTCCTGATTGGGAGATTCTGCACTGATTTGTTTCAGGGATTCCTTTCATAATGTCAGTCCACCTGTAGTAATTTCCTTTCTCTCTCCTAAAAATCCTTAAAATATTAAAACTGCTCTATGTGTAGGGAGAAAAGAGAAGTCTAAAAAAGATAAAGCTTAAAGTATCCAGGTGAATTGATTAGCTGAAATCCAACTGCCCATGTGTCATCTGCTGTTCAACCAATCACAGCCAACCCATTCTTATCACTTATTTCTTGGATAATTAAGGGATGACTCAATTATGAGGGAATCATTCAAGCAAAACTATTTATTAGGTGTCACCCACGAGGAAGGCACTTGGATTAGGCATGTAAGGTCTATAAAACTATGTAAGATCCAGCCCTTGTTCTGTTTGACCTTCCATGGGGTCATATGCATGCTTTCAAATAACTACAATGCATAGGAGTCTATAAGGGACTTGTGAGTGGCATAGAAAGAACAGTTAAAGGGTTTAGTAAATGTGTAAGACACTTCTGACAGAAAGCTAAGAAGTAAAACCTCATGAAACTGGTAGCCAGTGGTCAAGACTCTCAAAGATTGGCAGGATTTCAAAAAGGTGAAGTAGAAGGAAGAGCATTAGCATAGGGGCAGCAGTAGGGATAAGACAGATTTAGGGAATTTCCAATTTGGCTGGATCACAGAGGAGATAAGGGCAGAACCTTACTATTCGGGGCAAGACTGGAGAAGTCCATTAACTCCATGACAAATATTTGGAACTTTATCCAATAGGGCACAGTGAGGAAGGGTGGAGCAGAACGTGACATGATCAAAGCAGTTTTGGCATTACTACAATGAAACAAAACATCCTTCCTTTCCTAGGTTTAAATAAAAGGAAAATGACTTTTGAAACCTAGTACTCTGTATTATTTTTATCACTTCTGAAGTACGTTTAGAATCTTACTGTGTTTTCTTGAAATAAAAATGGCATGAGGCCAGGTGCAATGGCTCACACCTGTAATCCTAGCACTCTGGGAGGCTGAGGCAGGAGGAGTGCTTGAGCTCAGGAGTTTGAGACCAGCCTGAACAAGAGCGAGACCCCATCTCAACTAAAAATAGAAAAATTAGCCATGTGTCGTGGTGTGTGCCTGTAGTCCCAGCTATTTGGGAGGCTGAGGCAAGAGGATCTTGAGCCCAGGAGTTTGAGATTGCTGTAAGTGAGGCTGACGCCACTGCACTCTACTCAAGAAAACAGAGTGAGACTCTGTGTCAAAAAAAAAAAAAGGCATGAAATCCTGATCAAAATTTTCCTAATATGTTTACCTTGAACGTAAACTTTTGTTCCTCATCTGTGTATAACTATCTGAAGTTTCTCCCTTATCTTAGTGGTCACCACAGGATATAAGGTAAGTAATAAAGCATTCCGCACATGTCACTTGTCACCTCCAAGCCATTCTCAGAGGCCATTTAATTTGACAGTAGCAGCTTCTGTAATAGAAATCTCATTTGCAGAAAATAGTCTCTCTCTTACAGTTGGTGGGGTCTGTTTTTCCCTCTATATTAAAACTTTTTATATAAAGATATATGTAGGCAATCAATTATGAGATTCCACAAAGGACATATCACTATTTGAAAAATAAAAGGCTTGAAAAATCTGAATTAAACAATCATTGGTCCAAAAGTACCCACACTTTGACAGTCTCTCACTGTTAAAAAAAAAAAAAATACAGCATATGAGTATTTTATTTTGCCTGAATAATTAAAAGATGTCCCCAAATAACGTCTAAAAGTTTTGTTAATTTATATATGTAAAGAAACGTTCCTCTACTCTCAACATTTCTGACACCAAATGTGTGGGGTTTCCACATCAACCAATTCTCTAATTATCCGGGGACACCAACTGAATGTCCTACAATACAATTTAATTCTAACACTAACTGCCCAGAACTAGTACAGACCCCACAGGTTAAAGGCTCAGTCCCACAAAACTGCCTCTCACTTCACATGCCAGTTGAAAATAGTGGGTCCCAGATAATCCATACTTCTACTGGATTTGGCTACAAATTGGGGGTTCCCAAAACCCCCTCCTCAGATTGGATAATTTGCTGTAACAGCTCACAGAACTCAAGCAAACACTTTACTTAACGTTAACAAGTTTATTACGGAAGATATGACCAAGGATACAAATGAACAGCCACAGGAAGAGGTACTTAGTGCAAGGTATGGGAGAATGGGCACAGAGCTTCCATGCCATCTCCGGACATGCGACCCTTCCAGCCCCTGCATGCATTCCCTAACTGAGAAGCTTTCCGAACTCCATAATTTAGTTTTTATGAAGGTTCCATTATATAGGCATGATTGATTAAATCACTGGCCGTGATCGACTCAATTTCCAGCCCTTCTCTCCCAAGAGGTCTAGGGTGAGGGTGAAAGTTCCAACCCTCTAATCACACACACAGTTGGTTCCTCAGGCAACCAGCCCCCATTCCCATCCTGAAGCTACCTAGGGGCCCACCAAGAGTCACCTATTATCTCATTAGTCTACAAAAAGACACTCATCGCTACAGAGATTCCAAGGGTCTTAGAAGTTCCTGACTCAGGAACTGGAGATGAGTATATTTCTTATTATTATATATCACAATATCACAATATGTCACAATAAATTTTTGGTTGAGAAGAAGACATCTATTAACTAATTTTTTTCCCATTAATTTTGTACACCGATAGAACCAAAGCTTGACCTAAAAAAATCAGAGACCATGTTTCTGCTGCATAAATCAGAAATCTGATTTTAAAAGAATCAACATAAAATTCTCAACTGAAAAATGGGAAACAAAAGCACAAGTATGATGTAGGAAGAAATACACAGCCCAGATGAACCAGTAAAAACCTCTAACAAAAGATGAAATCCTAGAAAACAAGCAAAACAAAACAAACAAAAAAAAAATTTAAAAGAACACATTCACATTCATGTCAAGACACAAATTAAAATTCTGGATAAACTCTGACCCACAATCATTATCTAAACATCCTCAGGTATTCAAACCATCAACATTTCTTCCTTCCGTTTTCTTAAATGTTCCGGAGATCAATCCCTGGTCATGTATTACAGGAAGAGGTCTAGTCTAAAATTGTTAGGGATTTCCTGGCATATTGGCCCTTGTCTTTCTCAGCTGGAGTTGAATTTGAACATATCTCTCTCTTACATTTCTTTCACCCATCAGGTCAACAATTCTAAAACAAGGTCGTGTAAAACATACCCTTTGTTAGTTTCTTCTTCCCCTAACACACCACTTCCAAGTTTTCTTCTTATCTTAAAGGTGATAAGACATGGAATTGTGGAATTGTCTAAGTATTTTGATGAGCAATTAAAACCCACTTTATCTTCCGAGTTTAGTTCTATTCAGTCCTGCCCTATCTCCCATAACCACAATCCTGAATTTAGCTAATTGTGGGGAGTCACAGCCCTGATGACTAATAATTTTCCCCTGACAACTCAAATAAAAAATATATTCCATTGTCACAACTGGATAGACGAACAGGCAGGCCATCTGACACAATTTTAAGCAAGTGTGTTAAGAATAAAGAGTTGTAATTTCTAACACCAATTCTGGGCTTTAAACTTTAGAGACAGAGTAAAAAGTTTTATTTCATGCAC
Organism: Mirza zaza; assembly: GCA_008750895.1. Lineage (NCBI taxonomy): Eukaryota > Metazoa > Chordata > Mammalia > Primates > Cheirogaleidae > Mirza > Mirza zaza. The sequence continues at coordinate 153,405 of VSMD01009341.1, read as the reverse complement.
ATACATAATTTTATTGAAGATTTCTCATAATTTTCCACAGAAAGATCATTTCTGAGAGTACATGATTATGCTGGCTTTTTCATACAATGAAGTACAAAATAGTAAACGCTCTTGAAACACAGATGATCTTCTGCTATAATCTCCAGGAAACTTAAAGTCTCTCTGTTACTGAAGTGACATTCCCTTCACCAGGAAGCTGTCTCCAACTATTAATTAGTTGAGCCTGTATTAACCTCTCATTTCCATTACCACATCAGTTATAGCCAACATCCTACCACTGGGTAAACAATTATGCAAGATCTTATATTGGTCTCCAATTGTTTAACATCTATATGTTTTACCTTGTTAAACAAATTTCTAAGTTTCTCAAAAGAGGATAACCATACTTTTTCTTTATCTAGCACACTTATTACTATATAATGTTGCAAAAGACTACAGAAAACTTCATTGAAGGATCCAAGTGCGACACATATTTGATTTCTAGTGCTCTTTCTCAAGTATTGTTTCTGCATTTAGGCCAGCCCTGAGTCTGGGTGTTGACAAGTAGAAAGAAGCAAGTTTTGGAAAACCTAATCAGAAGCACTGTTGTATTCAAAAAATATAAAGGAGAAATCGGATAATGACCTGGAAATTGCTTCCTTTCTCTAATGACCATAGCCGCCACTAATTCACCTCTCCTCACCCACCCAAATCCTCCACCCCAACACACTCACACACACACACACACACACACACACACACAATTAAAGGCAAAAAGGACTAGATAATTCATGTACAACATGCAAGAGCTGAATTATCAAGCTAAGTCTATTCTTTGCCCAAATTTTTCTATTTAAATGTAAGAAGAAAAAATATAAGGAAGAAGGAAGCCAATATTTTGAAGTCTACTACCTGGCTGGTCCATCATTCACAATTGTACACATGTCATTATCCACATTTTACTAATGAGACAACTGAGGTTTCATGAGTTTAAATAGATTAACTAAAGCCAAAGTCTTTGTTTTTCTCTCCCAGTACACTGAGCTACAGTTTGTTCTACAGAACAGTCACTTATGGAGAAAACATTTACTGAGCACTTGTTCCAAGCTAGTCATCACTTTAGGCATTAGAGATTTGAAAGTGTGTGAGACAAGCCAGGCATGGGGGCTTATGTCTATAATCCCAGTATTTTGGGAGGATGAGGCAGGAGGACCACTTGAGGTTAGGAGTTTGAGACCAGCCTGGGCAATACAATGAGACTGTCTCTACAAAAAATTAAAAAATAGCCAGGCATGGTGGTGCACGCCTGTAGTCCTAGCTACCTGGGAGGTTGAGGCAGGAAGATCTCTTTAAGCCTATGAGTTCAAGTCTGCAGTGAGTTATGACCACACCACTATACACCAGCCTGGGTGACAGACCAAAACCCTATCGCTTTTTAAAAAAAAAGAAGATGATGATGAAGAAGAAAGTATGAGAGACAGACCACCAAGCCCTACTCTCCTAGAACTTACATTCTAATGGTGAAAGGCATAAAACAAATAAATAACCAAATAGGACAATTGTTAAAGTTACAATAGATTGCCCAGATGAGTAATGCACAATGATAATGGCATCATTTCAATATAATTAAATAGTTACAAAAATCAAAAGGGGGGAGTAAGACCCACTGACAATTGGTAACACTGTGGCCCCCTTGTCAATAACTGAACCAAGCCATTGCATCTTTTAATAAATCAGAGGGAGGGAAAAGGAAGCAAAACTCTAAGCCTGCTTAGAATTTCTTCATAAAGTGACTCTGAGCTATCAGAACAGACTGTTACAACAATGTTGATTCTCAAGCCCCAAAATCCCATCTTTTAATCCACTATTCACTAAAATATTGCTGCTTTACTTGAAGAGCTGATCAGTAAAAATCAAGGGAGTGTTGTAACTTGACATAAAGCCCCTGTGAGAAATGATAAACACAGGGGGATTTCAACATCCACATCACAAGGTTTCCCAGGCTGCACATGGTATCCCTTGGGCAATGGCATCCAGCTGTCATGGATGGCCAGCAAGAACTGTAGGACTCAGAGACTAGAGTGGTCAGTAGCTACCAAGAAGTGCCTGGCCTCCAGTGTGACAGCTGCCAGTATCCTCCACACTCCAAAAACAAACTTCACATCTCTTAAACTTGGAACATATGCAAAATACTAAGTTTGGTTTTAAGCAATAAAGACTCAGTGTGACTTACCAACTTCCTTCCCTCAGCTATTTTATACAACTGTAAGTTGACTAAATTTGCTGCTAGCTATTTCTATAGCGGACTCCTGTGATATTTATAATGTTTGCTGTGATTTGAACTGCCCATGTCACTAACACTTTGTGAGAATTTGTCTTGGTAAATCACTTTGGGACTCAAGGATGGCTGTTCTGGGAGTTAATATTCCTCTACACAAGGTGGAAGCCAGACTAAAGACCATCTGCTAAGAGCTAGCTACACTTTCATTTACTCAGCTACCTTCCTGCCAAAGCACTCTTTGCATATTTTTGCTCGTAAAAGTTGCTACGTGGGGCGTAGAGGCTGTTTCAAGTGCATCTGTGTACACCTTCCATTTCCTCCTAGGACGGTCACGCTCCAGCCACTGAGTTTCTCAAAGAAGCCTCAGCCCTTCTTCCAGAATCGTTCCCACCCTCATTTCAGAAGGGAGCAACAGTCCTTCTTATCAAGACTAGACGGTTTCCCTAGCTAAAAGTTTGCATAAACTTTCAATGAGATACCAACCTTCGCCCAAAAAGTCCTGCCACTCTACTAAGTGGATTGCAAATGTATTATGCCCTGACCCAATCAAAAATGTAAACAACGAAACCCTAGATAAGAACGAGCCCATGTGTCGGTGGAGAGAAATTCTAAATCTTTCCCCAGTTTTCCCGCCACCCCCTACAGCAACACTGGAGACCCAGAAGACTCGCCCGGGTCAGAAAGGGACCTCTCTCCCTCTAGAAGCCTGGGGACTGGGGAAGGGGTCTCCCAGGAAGTACACACCTGAGATTTATCCTCAAGCGCGAGGGGACAGCAAGCAAGCGCACCTAGTTCCTCCAGCCAGGGCGGAGTCTGCCTCCCCCAGAATCAGAGACCCGGCCCCGGTGCTCGCAGCGAGGCGCGTGGGTCTGTCACCAGGGCAGGCCGGGCCGGAGTAACCCGACGCGCCCGGCGACGCCGCGCCCCCGCCTCCTCGGCGACTTCCTCCTCCCCGTCCCGCGCCTCCTCCCTCCCGAGGGCTGACCCTGGCGGCGCGGCGCCACGCCCGGCCGGGATCCCTCTGCCCCGGCTCCTCCGGGCCGGCCGGGAAACGCGGAAGTGGAGGCGGGAACCCGGGCCCGGGCCGGGGCGAGGCGCGGCGGACCAGCGGGCGACAAGCGGGCGAAGTCTCCGCCGCCCAGGGACTGCATGGGGACACGGGTCCCGCCGGGTGGGGCCGCGCCGCGGCGGACGCGAGGACCCGCGCCCCAGGCTGCAGTTTCGGTCTTGCGCCTTGGCCGCGCCGACTCCGGACCCGAGAGCCGCGGCGGGGCTAGGCCGCGGGAAGACGGCGGCGGGCTCCGATTTCCTGTGCCCTCCCCCACGCGGGCCGTCTGCCCGGGAGAGGGGAGACTCCCGGCCGCCTGCACGCTGGCGGCACTGGCTTACCTGAGCACTTCTCGTCGCCCGCCCCGGATCTGGCTTCCCCTACTCCGCACCTCCCGGCGAGCAGGCTTCCCTGGGCCTAGAAACGCGTCTCGGACGCGGGCGGACCCCTGGGACCCCGCGATCAGAGCCCAGAGCCCCGGCTCCCCGCGCGCGCCCAGCAGGCACGCTAGGCCTCCTGGCCCCCCGCCTGAATGACAGCGCGGGGACCCGCAGGGAGGACCAAGCCCAAGCACCGGGGTGCGGGAAGCTGAGCACAGGCTCCTCCAGCCCAGCCTCGTACAGGTGGGGGGAGGCGGTGAGCCCCGGCAGCCGAGCAGCAGGCTTCCCACTTGCACCCCCCCAAAACCGACCCTGCCCACTGAGCATGCCCAGCTCACTTGTTGGAACTACAAGGGCTAGGGGAGCCCAAGCGGACCCAAGGACTGCGCAGACGGGGTTCAAATGGACCCCACTCATTTAAAAGACTTCCTCTGAAGACTTCTGGGGGCTGTACTAATAACGTTTCTACCATGGAGTTGGAAAATACCCGGGGAATGGTCGGAAAGGCCTTCCAAAGGAAGCCAGCCAAATTAGTTTGAATAAAAATCGCAGTGGTGGTTTTTAAAAGCAGTTATCATTTATTTAATGTTCTTAAATACCGCCGACTTCTGACAATTGACCCAGAATTATAAGTATACTCATTAGTCCCCAAATTCATAGTAATTTCAGGGAACTAACCACAGGCCATCCCGTGAAACAGTGCTTCTCACCCTTGGGTACACATTTTAATTGGAGGACGAAGGTAATGATCAATGCCAGATTCCGATCCCCATACCCAGGGAATCAGTCTGAAGGTGGGGCCTGGAAATTCTTATGTTTTAAAACTGTGGCTCTCAAAGTGTAGCTTCAGCATCACCTGAAAACTTGATGGAAATGCAAATTCTCTACTTTGCTACAAATCACCTGATTCTTAAACTGTGGGCCTAGGGCTGAGCTACCAGATTACTCTTCAAGCGATTATGATGCACACTAAAGTTTGAGACCCACTGTTTAAATGATTCTAATATGCAGCAGAGCTTCCAGTCCTTGCAGTTGAGGAAAGAAAATTGCCCAGAGCAGTCTGAACTATGCAAAATTTATCCTGCCTTGAGAGACTTGAGTATGGGACTTCAGTCACACCCCACACCCTTGCCTGGGGCAATTGTTTAAAGGCATTTTGTTCTTGATTAGCAACTTTACCCTTGATCTTCTTGTTCCTAGAATTTGTGATATAAAAAACAATGTACAGCGGATCAAAAGCTTATGTTTATTTTATATAACTTATTCGTGAACAACTTTGAACTGCGTCTATTTTTCCTTTAAAAACCCACTCGTAACTGCTGCTAATTGGATCATAAATTCAAGACAATTTGAGGAGTTGCAGTCCTCAAACTTGGCTCAAATAAATTCTCTACTCATGTTAAGTTTACCTCAGGTTCTTTTCTCCCCCCCCCCACCACCTTTGGGTCATCGACATATCAAGCAATGCTTTTTCACATTTTTTTTCAAGTCCCAAATATTTATTATCTGAAAGTACAACATGTTACCTAGAAAAGGAATAATCTGGTTGAATAGGGTTCCAGTCCTGGATTTCCTTCCCACTAATTCTCCCAGAACAGTTCATTTCTTGGAAAATGGAAACCATCTGCTATACTCTGGTGCCTAGCACAGTGCCAGTAACGTAACAGATGGTTAAGTGTTCATTGGTTTGAAATGAATGCTTAGGTGAAGGGTTTGTTTCAGGACCTGCTATGTATGCTGTTGATTTTCCCCACAGCTCCTAGCCACCTTGCTAGCTAACAGGGCAACAGGGATCCGTTCTCATCAATGAACCACGACCACCCATCAGCCCCTGGGTCTGATCTGGATATCGGAGGAGGTAGAGGGTAGGAGGACGCAGGATGTGGGAGGAGAGAGAGAGAAAAGTCAAGAGCATTGGATATGATTTCTCTTGCCAAAGTTGGAGCCCATAGCAGCCGAAGGAAAGCAGGTACCTGGTGGGATGCAGGAAGGGCACAGAAGGAACACGTTGTTGTATGGGAGGAAGGTAAAGGAGGACAGACCTGGAATCTAAACCGAGCAGCCTACAATTTACTCTGAATCTTTTTCAAACCCACCCACCTCTGCTCTACATTTCCCACTTCCCCACTTTCCATATACAGGCCTAATGTCAACGATTGCCTTGAATAAAATAAAATATATAGGAAACTAGGCCAGACACAGTGGCTCACACCTGTAATCCCAGCACTTTGGGAGGCCAAGGCCAAAGCAGGAGGATCACTTGAGGCCAGGAATTTGAGACTCTGTCTATACAAAAAATAATTTTAATTAGCTGAGTGTGGTGCCACGTGCCTTAAGTCCCAGCTACTCAGGAGGCTGAGGTGGGAGGATCACTTGAGCCTAGGAATTGGAGGCTGCAGTGAGCTATGACTGCACCACCATACTCCATGCTGGGTGACAGAATGAGACCCTGTCTCTAAAATAAATAATAAAATAAATAGGAAGCTGTTGTATAGTAGGTATTTTCATTTACATGATAAAAACATTGCCTGGCTGTAATTAGAGTGTAAGTTATTTAGAGCATATTTTAAAAGTTGTTTACTTTAAAAAATGAACTCTAGATAATTTCAAAATGCAGAGATTTATGAAACTTTTGCTTTGAGATTTCATAGAAACTTATAAAATCAAAAATTATTCCCTATTAATTCCAACAACATTTTCTAAAGGGAATAAAGTATAAAAACCAATTTTTATTTTTAGCCTAACATATAACATTTTAAAACATTTTTTAAGGATACTATTTATGAGTAATTTAGGTAGCTTTCAGCCTCCCTGTGTCTTGTTTTTAGTATAGCAAGAATGCCACTGAAAGAGTTTGGTTGCTGATTGGGTTATCTAACAGGAGCACAATTTCCCATATGCCTAAGCATTTTATTTTTATTATTAAGATAATTTTATGGGGGGAGGGGCATAATCATTAAGTTAGGAATTGCTCTTCAAAAGTAAGTATTATGCTACCATAGGTCTACAAACAATATTTTTTTCTTCTTTTTAAAATTGTTAATTAAATAACAAAATTTTAATTCTTTTTATTTTTTTTTCTTCCTTCAGAAATCTAAATATCCAGGTAAGAACAATATATTTTTAAAAATCTTCCCTTCTCAACAAACACTTGTTATTGCTTCTTTTAGCTCATGGAGCTAAAAGGGGGAAAATCTAAGTAAGGGTATAGGAAGGGAAGCACTGACGACAACCAAATTTAAAAACATGAAGTAATTATTTCATCAGAAGGCAAGCTACAGAAGACCAAGACCAAGTTAGAGTCTTGAGTGTTTCTCCTAGTCACCATAAGTATGACTCAGCATTTGGAATAAAACTATGTTTACTGTCTTCCAGATTGCTGGTGTCAAATAACTTTGGTGCCACCTAACTTTTTCCTCCAGTGTCTAAGAAAACTCTAGGGCAGTCATGGGTTTTTACCCTTGTGTGGCTTCAAAAATCTGAAAAGCTTTCCCCTTTTCATTCATTATTCCTGTCTTCCCAAAGCCTAAGTTTGTCCAGCATTCATTTATTTTGTTTTTGTACTCTTGTCAGGTGAATTTAGGTTGTCACCTATATTCTAGTGTAACAAAATGAGTGAGAAGTTCTTCCCTTCCCAAGTCTGGAGTGTAGGCTACCTGCTACTGAAATACCTTAAACCCAGCTGCGAGGGGGTGAACTGTTCCCACCATAGGGGAACCTTCCATGGATAATTCTACCATGCACTCTGAATGACCACATGCCTAGGGCCAGCTATTTTAGTTCCTGCCTATTTCTAGAGAAAAACAAATTTTCCCTGTGGCCGAGTAAATGTTCATTGGTTACCAAAGCTCATAATAAAATTTATGGGATATTAGAATTGAATGGGGCCACAAATGTTAACCCCCGCACTTCTGTTTTATAAATGATGAACGAAGCCCAGGGGTATTAAGTGACTTACCTAAGATTATAATGTTAGCTAAACATAAAGCCAAGACTAAAATGAGAAACTGCTTGGACTAGAGAACACTGTGTAGACTTCAAATCCATCCTCTTATAAGTTCATCTACCGTCGTCTGGTTCTCTGGGTTTTCAGAACCTTGGTATCTTTTTCAGTGAGAGATATTAATAACAAACATTCACATGGTATTTACTTTGTGCCAGGCACTAGTCTTAACAAGGTACATGTAATTTTTATTTTTTTTGAGACAGAGTCTCACTCTGTCACCCTAGGTAGAATGCAGTGGTATCATCATAGCTCACTGCAACCTCAAACTCCTGGGCTCACAGGGTCTTCCTGCCTCAGCCTCTTGAGTAGCTGGGACCACAGGCCCACACCACGATGGCTGGTTAATTTTTCTATTTTTAGTAGAGATGGGGTCTTGCTCTTGCTCAGACTGGTCTCAAACTTCTGAGCTCAAGCGATCCTCCCACCATGGCCTCCCAGAGTGCTAGGCTACATGTAATTTTTAGTCCTCAAAATAACTCTAAGAATATTTTGTTTTTTTGGTTTTATTTTCATTTTGACAAATGAGAAAATAGAGGTACAAAACTATTAAGTAACATGTCCAAGATAACACAACTTGTAAATGGCCAAACTGGGTTTGAATGGAATAATACAGGGGTCCCCAACTTATGATGAGTTGTATAATTATTTCATTATGTATTACAACATAATAATAGAAATAAAGTGCACAATAAATGTAATTCACTTGAATTATCCTGAAACCATCCCTCTCCCACCCCGGGTCAGTAGAAAATTATCTTCCAGGAAAACAGTCCGTGGTGCCAAAAAGGCTGGGGACTGCTATAATAATATATGTAAAATGCCTGGTACATAGACTGCCAATAAAAGAATCACCAATGTCAGACCTTTCCCTGAACCACAGGCATTCTGACTCTTGGTCTAATATCCTGCCAAGACACTTTGTTCTGAGGTTCATATGTTCACATATTTTTTTCCATTCTTTAACTTTAGTGCACTTTAGTTTACATGAATTAGAAAGTTCTATATGCATGCACACTTATAATCTTATCCATTGCTAACAATAGTTGCAAACACTAAGAAGCTAATCCAAAATTAAACAAAGACTGCAAGTTTACTACCCACAAGTAAAAAACTAATACAGAGTTTCTAAAAGATTAACAATGCTGTCCAGGAATAATCTTAAATCCTTGAGTAGGACTGGACCAATCACTTTGGGATTTTAAGATTAGAATAGCTCATTTAGTAGGTCTCCGCCTACTTGTTACATGAATTCCTAACAGCAGAGTGATAGACATCTAAAAATATTCAACAGAAAATCTTCCCACGTCAGTGATTCTCAGACAGGATCAAGAATGAGGTGAAAATATATGATCCTTGAAAAGATGAAATAAAAATACGAAATATATTTTTAAATGGGTACTTTAAGTTTTATTTCTGCTTTATAAAAACTGGGAAAGTATTCTTAAAATAAATGTCTAAAGCATCAATATAAAGTGGCACCAGGAAACTTACTTAGATTTAGAGGTCTTGAGGGTAAAGGAAAAGTGTACTCCTTCCCTAGACAGGCATCCACTTTGTTCGTAGGACAGGCCAGCACTGAAAACAGCTTTTGCAAATGTTGATGATGGAAACTGCATAATGTTGCCTCTGGAACATAGCCTCCTATTTAACAGCAGCAGGAAGATGTGAGTAAATAGAAATGTCCCAAGAAAGTCATGCAGAGAACATGAATAAGTATTAAGTTCTGTTGTGGGAGCTGAAACAAAATAAAGAATTAGCTTCTTCTTAGTAAAACTAGTTATCACTGCAGTGAAAGATGATAAACTTTGAGCTGAGCCAAGGGTAAACAGCTCGAGAAACCAGAGATTTGTTCAGTTCCACATGCTGAATACCTGTTATATAACCTGGAAATGGTTTAAATCTCAGCAGTAAATGCTTAAAATCAATTTGACACTGTTTGTAAGGTTATAAAGTGATTCTTTTTTTAAAAAAATGAATGAATGTGAACAGCAAAAACAATAATAATAGCAATGGACAGGATTTATGTGTGTACAAGATTGGCTTTAAAGTGAGGATGTTGTATCTTAATTCAGCAGCCTTGAAACCTGTAGGCATTGACCTAATTTCTGCCAAGCCAAGAGGAAAGTGTTTTACACACAGGGAGTATAGGCCAGAGAGTAACAGGTGCTGTTCCCTCCGCAAACCTTGGCCTCAAAAGCAGATCTTCATTCCTCCTCTGCTAGTAAAATTATCGTCCAAAGCCTAAAAATGAAAGACAGAGAAGCAGAGACTCTTTGTTCTGTTACCCTTGGGTTACAAATTGAAGTTCATTTTTGAAAGAGCTCTTTAGGGGGACATAAAAAATAAAAAGAGAATGGTTCAATGTAACATCTATCAAGGAGAAATTTTACAATTTAATGAAAGGTCTATTATTTTAAAATTCTCTAGACTGCACTGTAAATAAATAATCCTGTTCCCTTCCTGCCCAACTCAACCCTGGCTGAGTTTCTGAGAATGACACAACTTGATATATGATAAGGTGGTAGAAACTAGTGTCACTGCATCTAAAGTATTTTTTTTTCTAGTAAATTTAGTTATTTATTTTTCCCTCAACTATCAGATGGAAAAGGATTCAAATGAACTTTTATCAAAACATGTGCTAAATTTACAGTAATGTGCATTCTAAACATATCTTTCAATAGTTAAATGTGGAGCAAGGCAATTCTTCTTGAGCATGTGCTCTTCATTAATAACTCAGTCCTCTAATAGTTTTGAAAAAGAGTAAAAGTACTGCCCTCACAAAGGCAGCCTTCCTAGAGTGAGTCTCAAAGTGCTGGAGGTTGAAATTCTAGTCTTTGCACTGTTATGCTCACCCTAGATACAATTTTTTTTTTTCTGTTCTTGTGCTAGGTGAAAAGCAAATTGTGTCCAGGCTAATGAAAGCTAAAGCAAAGACCGAAAAACTGTACAGTGGTAGGCTGAATAATGGCCTTCCAAAAGATATTCACATCCTGATCCTGGCAAACTGTCAATGTTACCATATATGGTGGGGAAGAAGGAATTTGCAGGTGTAAATAAGGATCTTGAGATGGAGAAATTATCCTGAATTATTGGTGTGGACACTACATGCAATCACATGTATTCTTAAAAGAGAAAAGTAATAGGGAGATTGCACACAGAAGAGAAGAACACAAAGTGACCAGGAATCAGAGATTGGAGTAATGTAGACACAAGCCAAAAAATGCCAGCAGCCACCACACGCTGGAAGAAACACATAATGGATTTTCCCTAAAGCCTCCAGAGGGAATGCAGCTATGCCCACCCCTTGATTTCAGCCCAGTGATGCTGATTTTGGACTTCTGGCCTCGAGAACTGTAAGCCACTAAATTTCTGTCGCTTTAACCACTAAGGGTGTGGCAATTTGTTACAGCAGCGATAGGAAACCAATACAGCTTCCTCCATTTATTTCCCTTTGGCACTAATGCCTATTTGTCTTTCCTGAGCTAGATCTTCAGTACATCACTGACATTTATGGGGTGCTTGTCATTCAGGATCCCAGCACAATTTATAACCATTTTAATGGGTTCAATTTTCTACCCATTGGGATATTGAAAATTGTAAAATTTGAAAGATGCCCGGACCATTTTTAAAATATTTTTTGTGATTCCTAATAAGTAAATAAATGTCAAAACAAGGTTGAAAAAAATCAGAGTATAATTTTGATGTTTAAAATTAGCCAAGTAATTCTTAGCAAAAGGAATATTTCAGTAACTGTCCCTTTAGCCTCATTTAGAGATAAGAGCAGAATTTTAAATGTGGGGTCTGTGGTAGACAAATTACTGCACCACCCAGATCCTTGTTCAAATAGAACTTATTTCTCCAGCTGCTGAAACCATGTTCAGCAAGTGGCCTCCAGCAGTTAACTCCTTCAGAACTTCCCGGGACTGCAGAGCTGACTCATTCAAGATCATTCCTGTGCTAGGCTAGTCTTTACCCTGTGTATGAATGAGTCAGGGGTATAAAGACTCAGGGAGATGATTGGGAAATAACTCTGATAGGGCATATATGCTCCAGAACTTTCTCAGGGATGAGAAAGGCTTTGTTGGCACTACATCACAATTTGCTTTCTCCCTCTGCCCAACTCTCCTGCTCTCTTCCTTGCAGAAGTGCTAACCCTCATAAGTCACCTGCACGTCATATCCCATCTCAGTATCTGCCTATCTGCATCAGAAGCCATCATAAATGTAAGGCCCAGGCACTAAAAACTCTTGACTACCGTAGAATTTTAAATTCTTTCTTCCTCCTTGTTCTGATCTCTCCACTGGGATTGTACCTTTCTGCCCAGTTCAAATAAAAAACCATTCCCTAGAGCTGGCAGCCTCTATCATCTGCTCTACATAAAGGACACAAAGCTTCTCTGAACCAAGTATAATTCAGGAATATGAAGTGCTGAAATCTTCCTCACACTCTACTTCCTTTCAGGTGTTTCTAACTTAGTGTTAGGAACTTAGTGTTCCTAACTTCAGGCATTCAGTGGATATTTGTTGAGCACCACCTATGTGCCAGGCACTATTCTATTGTTCGAGGGATGCAGGAGTACATGGTTTTATCACGTACCTCAGACTGTAGCACATAATATACTTTAGGTCAAGGCTCACATATGCCTCCCTGGCAAGGCAAAATTAGTTTATCACACTATCGTACAACAAATAAGGAGTGGTGGGCAGTTTCTATGGCAAATTGGACAAAGTACGACACATCCAATAGGGTTGACCCATCCACTACCTTAACCTGGCGTCAAACTTTGCATAACCAACCAGGACAACCAGATGTTATATACCTCCCTATGTGAAATAATATGAAGTCCACACTATCACCTCTGAATTATTTTTGTCCCAAATATTTAACCTGAGTTAATTAAGCCTTTAGTTCTGAATTCTAGTTGACAAGACAATTTACTCCTTCTCTTCAACAAGACAGTGTCACGGAAAAAAAGAAAAGAGGAGGGGGGCGGTAGAGGAGAGGCCTGATCTAGAGTTAAAGGGACTTATGAGACATTACCAAATACAATGCACATATTTTAATTGAACCCCAGCTTGAAATGGAAATCAATGTGAATGACATTTTGGGGACAATGGGGGAATTTGAATATGGATTGAGTAAAGATGGCATCAGGAAATTATAATTGTTGGGTTTTTTTCAGATAATAATATTGTAGTTATGTAGGAAACTGTCTTTATTTTTAGAAATGCATGCTAAAATATTTGGGGATAAAGTTGGACATATCTACATTAAGATGGTTCAGCAAAAATATAAATGTATAGATATAGGTATTTAATCATAATAAATATGGCAAAATATTAACAGTTGTTGAATTTAGAGATAGATATTTACCTTTCTAATTTACAGTAACTTTTAACATTTTAATAAATAAAAGCAGTAGCCTCAACAAAGCTCTTGTTCATTGTTATAGAGAAATTAGGTTCAGTGTTACTAGATACTCTGAATTTTCAAAATAAACAGAAATTCTGGGATTTTTTTATAAGATGCTTTTTCAACTTTAAGAAAATATTAGCAGTCAAATCTTTAAAATGGCAAAAACAAAAAAAGAGAAACCCAGATCAAAAAACTCTGTGCAGCTCTGATACAATGCATTTGGATGCTGAAGCTGACCTCTAGGTTTCTATTAATAATTTACCACTTCTAATTTAGGTCCTTTGCATCTTAAACTGTTTGCTTATGCCTTGGTTCTCTGACCCTCTATCCCTGATTTCCTTCTTTCTCAACGTGATATCTGCCTAACTTAATCTCTCTCTCTCTCTCTTTCCCTACTGGCCTCTGCCACTTTGCCGTGTCATTGAGCATTGAGCAGTTGGTGGATAATGTGTGAAGTAATCAGACCATGGATTTGTGTGGAGTATCAGATGATTTAACAAACTGAGAATTGTTTAATAATTATCACAGGGCACTAAACACTATCCTAATGATCTAAAATAGTTATTAAATCTCCCTGCTTAAGATTATTAAATTGCAACATCTGTCTTCAGGAAGCATTTCCATTGCATGTAATATTTGCAAAACATTTACAACTGCTTTTAGTTATATCTCATACCCTATGATAGGTTTATAGTTTTTTTCCTTATTTAATGGCTGAGAACACTGGACATGGAGTCCTGAAGGTAACTTGAGTTCTTCATGTGAGAAGGTATTAGACCCCAGCAAGCTTCCCGGATGACAGGCTGCTGCTTATCCAACTGTGCCCAGTTCTCTCCAGCCCTTGTTTGCTTTATTAGCTAATTACCAGGCTGCATATTCAACCCAGGTTCCAACTATATTAAGGGCTATTTACTAGCTAAAATCAATACCCTTTCGATTAGCCACCTGGCGTGGCTTTTGGTAACTAAGCATTATTTGGGCTTCACTGCTTCTGCTCCATCAGGGAGATAGGAAAGTGCTTTGTTTTGATTTTTTACACTTAGTGGCTACTGCTCTTAGCGGTAGGAGATAAAGGGCAGTGGAGACCACCTTTGCCATGGCAGAGCCAGGGAACAAATACATAATATTTACTGCACAAGGAATGAGGAGTGGGGGGAATGGAATAACAAACACTGATTTTAGTATTTTAAAATTCTTTTTCAATTTGATAAATCTCTTTGGATAGATGTCTGGTGCTCCAGGAACTGTATTAGCCCTAAAAATACAAATATGAGTAAAATACATTCTCCAACTAAGTTGGAAAGAAGAGCATTCGAACAAGAATTACCATAAAACAGTAAAAAGAACAAAAAGTAGATGTGGAACAGAGTTTTGAGGTAGCATGGCAAGGGAATGATTCATTCTTTCTAGAAAGAAAAATGTCATAAAAGCCTTTTAGTCAGTAGTAGTGCTAATGTGGTAAAAATCAACCAAAAAGTTTCTTTTTAACATAGATATTTTATTATAGAAATAATTCATGTTTGTTTTGGAAACATGAAAACGTACAGATAAAAGAGAAAAAAAACTTACAATCCCACCATTTGGGTCACAATTAACTGCTGTTAATAGCTTGCTATAAATATTTTAAAAGTCTTTTCTATGATATATATGCACAGTTTTTAAAAATAATAAAAACCAAAAAATGGGCTTTGAATCAGATCTTTGAAAACCAGGTCTTGCTGCTTACAATCTTTATGACTTTAGACAACCTGCTTAATCTCTCTGGGCATCAGTTTTCTCATCTATAATATATGGGTAATGATACCTGCCTCAGTGGATTGCTGTGAAGATAAATGAGATGATAGAAGTAACAGTTCTAGAACAATCCCTGGGGCATAGAAAGCACTCAACATAGTCATTCATCGAACAAATATTTATTAAGAGCTCTCCACTTTAAGCACTTAGACCATATCAGTGAACTAAGTATGTATTTATTTTTAATATTATCATTATTATTAATATAGTGTTTTATGAATCCTTTCTTTTAACAAAATATTGAGAACCTATTTCTATGACAATAAATGTGGATCTATATTGTAGTTCTTACTGGCTGTATAGTATTTTAAGGGAAAGCTATACCCAAATTTATTCAGCCAGTTGCCTATGCAAGCTTCCAATTTGTATTGTAGATAACATTACTTTGAATATCTTTGTATTCTTGTCAAATTGATTCCTAAGGGTATATCCTTTAAGTGGAGTTATTGAGTTAACAATGAACATTTTAAAAACTTTTTAACACCTGTTACTAGCTTGCCCAAGGAAAGCTTTCAGGAGGAGGGATTACTAAAGCAGGGTGTTAATGGACAAGCAGGAGAAAGGCAGGAAGAAAAGTGAGAGGAAAACATCAACAGGAAGGAGTCATTTAACTGCAAGTTGTTCCTAGTTCATATTCTAAATCGAGGCATCTTTTGGGCTAAATAGGATGAGTAGTCTCAAAAGAGAACTTTGGAGGTAACCTAAGATAAAGGATATAAAGGATGAGGGTTGGGATTTTTGGCTTTTTCATTCAACTCTGTAGCAGACTCTAAAGAGTTAGAGCACTTGAAACACTAGCATGCACATATTCATGATCTACACACCAGACAGACAGAACTTCCAAGTAAGGCAAACCACTGTTGCTTTTTTTTTTTTTTTTTTTTTTTTGAGACAGAGTCTTGCTCTATAGCCCCAGGTAGAGTGCTGTGGTGTCATTGTAGCTCACTGCAACTTCAAACTCCTGGTCTCAAGGGATCCTCCTGCCTCAGGCTCTGGAGTAGCTGGAACTATAGGAGCAGGCCACGATGTCCTGGTATTTTTTTCTATATTTAGTAGAGACCGGGTTTCGCTCTTGCTCAGGCTGGTCTGGAACTCCTGAGTTCAAGCAATCCTCCCACTAGGCCTCTCAGAGTGCTAGGATTACAGGCCTGAGCCACTGCGCCCAGCCAACCACTATTGCCTCTTAGATCACTATTCCAATACCTACTCAATTCTCTCTGCCCCCAAGAAAAAGTACAGAACAACAAGCTGCTTAATGCAAAGTTGCTGTTGTTTTTAATTTAATGTATATAAAAATAACCTTAAACCATTGTATAAAAATTTTTTATACTTTTTAATAAAAATTTTGTATTCCTTTTTCCTAGGAGTAAAGGATACATACATAGATTTTCACTGTGCAAAAAACACACTGGGGACTGAGAGTCTGCATTCCAAAGAGCACCCCCAGCTAATTTAAATGTGGGCAGTCCTCAGACTATGCCACATTGAACAACTTGTTTTAGACCCTTGCTACTCAAAGGGTGGTTCCTGTATAAGTAACAAAAGCATCACCTGGGCACTTATTAGAAATGCAGAATCTCAGACTTTACAGCAGATCCTCTATATAAAGTCTGCAATTTAACAAGTTTGCTGGATAATTTATATGCAAACTAAGTTAGGATAAAGCCTACTCTGTAGGTTAACTGTCAATAAGCAATCTGTGAATAGATCCAACATAGGAAAAAATATCCCATGAAAAGTAGAAGTCCCATCCATTTGTTTTTTGGGGGAACTAGAATCCACATAGCACTGCACACTGAGAATGTACAGCAAGGAACCTTGTGTCTCAAATTCTTTCCAGCATCACTTTCATAATCTGAGAGAAAAAAATTCCCAGAAAAATAAACCTGTGGCATATAAAACTCATTCATTAACATTCCAGGAAAGGTAATGAGGAAAAATGAGATCTAAATGATCTATTAATAGTTCTCTAGTTTTCCCTTTCTGCTTATATATCAACTTCTAACTGTATTCTAGCTATAAATGACTTTATGGGAGGTTGCAGAAAAAAAAAATTTAAACAGTTCAAAGTATGATCAATAGATGTTAAATGAAATAAAATTAGTTTTGGTTTTATATCTCTTGTCAGATTCTATTGACCAGCCTTTTAAATTGTAAAATTATGCAGATGAAACTAAAAGTAAATAGGGGAAATCAGGGGCTTTTATTTAGCAGTACAGTGGATATTTTAAGAAGTACATAATAGGTAGAAATACATTCTATTGAGATATATATTTCATTGCATTAGTCTCTTAGAGGAAACTGGATGGAGATAACTTAACCTTGTAATCAAATCTGATCATTTGTGAGGATGTCAAATGTTTCATTACATAGTATTTTAGATAGGTATGGTGGGACTTAAAATAAACCAAATGGGAAAAATACATGTTGGATCAAGTGAAATTTTTGTATCCTACAGTTTTCTGTACTTAGAGAAAAGTTTCAAGGTTTGTTAGACTTTAAAAATGCAACATAACTTTAGTTGGCTTCATCTTCTAAGTTTTATTTTAAGTAAGGGTGTAGTTGGTTTTGATTAAGAAAAAAAAAGTCATGGAATTAACCATAGGTCATTTATAAATTTTTGATTGGTAGCCCAAATTATATGTCTTGAAGCTGATTTCACTATAAAAATACTTAGGTAAAAATTTAAGGAACTAGTAGAAGACCAGTCTCCCTCTCTTGTAAATGCAAATTTAACCACATTCTGTCTCTTTAATCTTGTTCTTGTTGATGGAAAGGAGGATAATGATGATAAAAGAAAACAAAAGAGATGAAAAAAAGCAGAAGGGAAAATATGGAGAAGAGAAGATATCCAGATCAGATAGGTCAGTAAGAAGGCTTTATATTACTCAGACAAATAAATCTAAAGCCAACAGGAATAGGAACAACAAGAAAAACAACTGGAATGTTGAATCTTTTCTCCTCAAAACTAGAAAAATGCTATTTCTTCATGAAACTAAGCTTCACTATCAGCTATAATGCTTTATAGTCCATTTGGCTGGTCAGAGAGAATGAGTAGAAATCTCTTGGTTCCCATTGTATGATTCATGGTATATTATTTCTCAAACTTGTAATATTTGTACATGCCTCTTACTATTTTTGGCCCTTTGTTATTAATGTAACATTTTCCTTCAAATCAACTTCCTTTTAAAAAAATCTAATTTCTTCCTAAGAAATAATTTCCAGGAATTATACTTTAATATAAATAAAATAAATTAAAATTTTAAAATGCTTATATGCCATCTAAAAGCATCTCATGAAGCAACACATTTGGAAAATCCCAACATAATAGATGCTCAATAAATATTTGGTAAATTAAGGAATAAATTTTAATTTATTTTTAGCAATTTATGTAGGAACTTGAATACACCATATACAAATGAAAAATCATTGCTGATTCATTAAGAATTTTCCCCAAATCATCAAATCAACCATAATTTTTGTCTGCCGACCTATGTTTAATTGTAATAATCAAAGTTTTAGAGTTTACCTAATAACTGGCATTAATCAAGTAATATTTTATAACTTTTCAGTGATCCTTTTTTAGTGGTCACTTACCTTGCAAATAATGAGGTAAAAAAAAATAAAGTAGAAAATGGTCCCAAATCAGACTCTTCTGAGTAGAATTGATCAATTCTCCCATCAATGAACACCTATAATGTGAGGGGCATTGTGCTAGTTTCTGAAAATGCAAAGATAAAGAAGACTTAATCCTGAACTCAAATTGCTTAAAATCTCATGAGGAAACCAGGAAGTTAAACCAACAAATGTAATTCAGGGTGATAAATGTTTTGACGGGTATGTTTCAGTGCTACAGGAGTACAAAGGAAACCAGGGTACAATCTGAGATCAAATAAAAAAAAAGGAGTACAAAGGAGTGATTGACCAACAAACAGTGCCTGAGGACAGCCAAGGTGAGGTTTTACAGGAGTCAGGTAGCAGTTAAAGTCCAGGACCTGGAACCCTATAATAGGCGCTAATGAATCATTTTAAAAATACATGAATAAATGAAGGAACAGAGTCAGACGTTAACTACTTGGATAAACAGGGGAAAAAAAATCAATCCAGATTTTATCTGTCTGTCCAGTATGCCAGGTTAATGAGTTTGAACTATAAAATAAAGTGATATAAACTTTAGGAGACTTTGAAATATTATAATTCGGTTTTAAACCATGAATCCTTACACATTCATTTAAGTGCTATTTTTCATTTTTCAATGTAATTTCAACTCTTATATGTAATAAATTGAGATTATTGGGAAAAGTATAAGATTGGGTGGAAGAAAACCCCTGATCCAATGCCAGCACTGTCAGTAACAGGCTGTGTTGGTCGAGCCACAGCCTCTCTGGACCTAAATTATTCTCAGCTTTGAATTTCTACTTGCAAAATATATTCAGAGTCTAACCACTTCTCACAATGTCACTGGTACCATCTTGGTCCCACCCTTCAGCATCTTTTGCATGGATTATTGAAATAATCTATTAACTTGACTCCTTGTCCTCCTCTGTTTGCTCTGTTCTCAACTCAGCAGCCAAAGTACACTTGTGAAGTAAAATTGGGCCATTTCTCAGCTCAAAATCTTCCAAAGGCTTCCCATATCGTTCAGAGCAAAAGCCAAAGTCCTTACCATGGCCAACACCTTTGCATGTATCTTCCTAACCTCATCTCCCATCGTTTTCCCACTCCTTCATTTCATTTTAACCACAGGACATCCTCGCTGTTTCTTTAAAAAGCACTGTCTATACTTCAGGGACTTTGGATTTTTGCACTTGATATTCTCTCTGTCTAGAATACTCTTCCCCCTTTTGCAGGTTTAACTGGCAACTTTTTTTTTTTTTTTTTTTGAAACAGAGTCTCACTTTGTTGCCCAGGCTAGAGTGAGAGTCATGGCATCAGCCTAGCTCACAGCAACCTCAATCTCCTGGGCTCAAGCGCTCCTACTGCCTTAGCCTCCTGAGTAGCTTGGGACTACAGGCATGCGCCACCATGTCCAGCTAATTTTTTGTATATATATATATATATATATATATATATTAGTTGGTCAATTAATTTCTTTCTATTTTTGGTAGAGACGGGGTCTTGCCCAGGCTGGTTTCGATCTCCTGACCTTGAGCGATCTGCCTGCCTCGGCCTCCAAGAGTGCTAGGATTACAGGTGTGAGCCACCACATCCGGCCTAACTGGCAACCTTTTGCAGGTTAACTTTTGCAGGTTTCTATCACTTCCTCAATGAGGCCTTCTCTTGCCACTATATTTGTTTCCGTCTGTCACCAATATTTTCTAATCCCCTTGTCTACTTTGTTTTTTCTCCATGGCACTTATTGTGATTTAGCATACTATACATTTGATCTTATTTATTGTGTCTATTGTCAGTCTCCCCATATTAGAATGTTAGTGCCGCAAGAGCAGGGATTTTTGTCTGTTTTGTTCACTGATGTATCATCAGTGACTAGAAGACTGCCTGGCACATAAAAGTCCTCAATGCAATATGAAAAATGACTAAAATAGTTAATGAAAGGTAAGGAGTTTGAATTAGACTCCCTTCTTATTCTACTCTTCCACAGTTGAATATAGCACATGTTATCATTATATTGTCTAAAAGACAGAGAAAATAAGAGTACATTAATTCATCATAACATCAGTTCTGAATAAAGTTAGATATTATATAAAATGTTTATGTCCTTATTTAACAATATATATTAACAGTCTATATATCCCTTCCAGGACTGTCACTGTTATTTCGAATACATATGGAATTATTAATGACATCCCCCATTTTTTAAATGTAAATAGCACCAATAATCATAATCATTTAAAAAGCAAATTCTCATTAAAATAATGCTAGCACTAAATACCTTTTGAAAAAAATTTAGAGTTCATCCACTTTAATTGTAAAAAGTTGATTTCTTTTTTAATATAGTTCACCAATATTATCATGCTGCTAAAGCTATTGAAATGTCACAGAGCTACCAAGCTAGAAAGTAACAATAGCTTTTCCATCAAGCACATAAATATCTAAGCTTTTCAGCATCCAAATATTTCTTAGGATAGAAACACATTCGGATATATTTATAAGAAGCATTACAGACCCTTTCAAATAATAGACCTATTCTTTAAATTTTAATGTGAGTGTTTGACCTCACATTGATTCTCTCTCCTGTGCTTCACCATCGATTATCACAAAACTGGTAGATTTAGCTTTCAGTTTATATATAAAATTTGAAGAATTAAAAAATATAGGTTGGTAGTCAGTTATATGTTTTTCTGTCCGACAATAATACTCTGTTTTAAACATGAATTTTGAAAGCAGTTTCATTTAGAACACTAAACTGAGAATAGATTGATGACATATGTTGTCTATTTGTATTCCAATTTTTAAATGTAACAGCAAGAATAACATCAAGATCCTATTCTTCAATTATAAGGAAAATCAAACTTTGTCCCCAAGTGATTTGTGCATTTGCATCAACTCTTCTTAATTTAGCATTAAAATTATTTAAGCAGAAGTGGCTGAATTTTTGAAGCAAACTAAATCCAATTGAATACTTTCTGCTGATTCATGAATTGTGTTGAGCATATAAATCACTTTATCCATATTCACCACACTCCCATGGAAGGAGATGCAGAACTTTAAAATTAAAAAAAACCTGTGTTTGAGTTCCAGTTCTGCCTCTTTAAAAGACTACTTTTATTTTTCTAAGCCTCAGTTTCTTCACCAGTAAAATGGGGGAATGCTACCCATGACACAGAATTGTTACAAGGAAAAATGCCTATAAAAGTACTTTGTGACCAAAAATATAAATATAAAGAACCATTATGATCATTACTTTCAATATCACCCCTACCAAAAAAGCCCCAAAAAGAATAAGCAAAGATTATGAAATATTGATGAAATAAAGAGTTGTCATTTTTGCAAGCTCAGGGGAAATATATTTGGGCTACTATGTAGTTTCTTCTCTCAGTTTTACAATTAACTGCCCTCATAACATCTTGCTCATCTTAAGCTGGTTACAAGCAGTTTTTCCAATATTGGTTTTCATTTATTATATTCATAGCTAACATTTCTTGAACCAAGCTTAGCATGTGCTAGACACTGTGGAAGAGCTTTATGTGCATTAGCCCATTTAATTCTCACATCAACCCTGTGAGACAAATACAATTGTATGACCATTTTACCAAGAATAAAACTGAGACAGAGAGGTTAAGTGCCCTGCCCAAGATCACAGAACTAGTAAGAGATGGAGATAGGATTTAAACCTTGACGGTCTGACCAGATCCTATACTTTCAACCATTATACCATGCTATAAGTTTTTCATACAGTTGTCTGCAGGTATTTTCTAAGGCTGAGTGATAAATCCTACCTCTTTGTTACTCAGTACTGTAGTAGAATCTTTGTGTAGTTCTCAAATGACTCTGGCAAGCACTTTCACTTAGAATAGTAAATTGAGCCAAGGAAACGACTTAGTATCTGAGTGAAGCTGGTTTTTCTGGCAGACACATATTCCTAAAGCCTATGAAAGATTCTGTAGGAAGAATTCTTATCAATGATTCAACCATTTTAAATGCTATTTTAATAATATGTATTGGTTCTGTAATATAGGATCTTACAGTCAGAATATGGCAATTATTTTTGGAATTCCTTGCCCTTCTGAAGAACAACTTTAGTTTTAATGACCCTTAGGGTCATAGCAGAAGACATCTCATTAGCTTGATGTCTTGTAGCTATTTGGTGCTAAAGGAAAATCTGCTAGAAATTTTCATTGCTGCATTGTTTAATATGGAGAATTTATATGACTACGAAGTTGTAGAAATCAAGTACAGAGTGAGTCTATTACAGCGCATAGACCAAGGGGCAAGGGTATGAGCTCTGGAGTCAGAATTCCAACCGTGTACTTAGCTTTTTGAAAGATTTTAAGGAGGCTGCTTAAGCCCTTGTTTTCTCATTTGTTAACTAGAAACTTTCTAGTTTATGGTAATTACTTTGCTGTTAGTTCAAGTTAAAGTCTAATTTCTTATAAATACTGTATGTATAATTATTTATCTTTACCAATCGTATTCTTTTTCTCCCATAACATATAATTCATTTTAGAAGTGGAAAAAATATCACATTAGATTGGAAATAATTTGTCTGTGTTAGACATTCAGTGAATTGACCAAATGGAACATTCCTTTCGCTAGTGCAATATCCTTTTGGAGTAAATATTGTATATATGTAATAGAAAAAAGGGAAAGAGTGAAGAGGTCTCCAAGTAACTAATAGCAATGTTAACCTTTTAAGCATAAAATCAAGATAAGGTGGTCATTAATGTTCAGGACCAAAACAAAGTCAAATGGTATATGATTTTGCAATGCAGCACTTTGCAGTGCATATGTAAAAATAAAAAATAAAGACAAATGTGGTAATGGTTCAACCAAAGTTAAGTCTGGAAGTTTCTAACAGAACATCTTATACATTATCCACACCTTCATTGCTAGAATGACTCATATCCTGAATGGAATAGGATCAAGGCATTTATAAACAACTCAAAAGGCAGATTAACATGTACTTTATATTAATATTACTATACTAGCATATACTTAGGGAAAACTAACTCTGGGAAAAGTACTGAGGGGACACAAAGTTGTGTAAAATTTTGCCTTAATCTTACTCTTTAGACCAATGGCATCTCATCTGGGGCCTTAGGAACTTTGCTGAACAGAGCCTAGAAAGCATTGGGGTGAAGGAGAAAAATGACCAAAAGAAGAGGTACTAGGAAGCAAAGAAATTGGAAATGATTTGCAAAAAAGCAGGCCAAGAGCAAGTCTGGGGACCACAAGGAAGAGCCAGAATTTTGGAGCAGAAACTCTAGGAGTGCCGACAGGAGCAGGTGGGTTAGTTTGAACATAGGGAAAGCAGATCTTTTTATGATCTTCTATTAATATATTATATATAATCACAATGGACTGAATGTTTATGCCCACCCTCCCAATTCATATGTTGAAATCCTAACACCCAGTGTGATGGTATTAGGAGGTGGGATTTCTGGAAGGTGATTAGTTCATGAGAGTGAAGCCCTCATGAATGGGATTAGCACCGTTATAAAAGGGACCCCAGAGAGCTCCCTTGCTTTCTGCCATGTGAGGATATAAGACAACAGCCGGCCCTCAGGAGAGCCTGACCATACTGTCACCCTGATCTCAGAGTTCCAGCCTCCAGAATTGTAATAAATGTTGTTTATAAACCAACCAGTCCATGGTACTTTGTTATATCAGCCCAAACTAATACAACAATTTATCATGAATATTCTCTAGTTGTAGATTAATAAAGATTTTTAAAAGAGAATCACCCTTGGATACAGATGCTTCACTTGCTGCTTCACAGTATTTAGCATACGTTGCACATTCTGAATGCAACCTGGAAACAGCTGTCTGGCCATCCAGCTGATTTTAATAATCTGGACTATATGTCATAGGTAGCAAAAATGATCTCCTAAGCAAGAAGGAGAAGAGCATGAATCAGCTATAACTTTACCAAAGCTATTAATATACAGAAAGAAAAAAATGTGTCTCTGCAAAGGAGTTA
This sequence comes from Mirza zaza, assembly GCA_008750895.1. Taxonomy (NCBI): domain Eukaryota; kingdom Metazoa; phylum Chordata; class Mammalia; order Primates; family Cheirogaleidae; genus Mirza; species Mirza zaza. The sequence continues at coordinate 128,901 of VSMD01009341.1, read as the reverse complement.
GGGATATTTTCATAATGAGCAAGGCATACTTTAGCTGTGCAAAGCCCATTCACGGATGAGGAGGGCCTGGCCCATGGACTCTGTTCAATTTCTGTGGCTGGGAAATATATCTATTAGGACAACGGAAACACTAGGTATTTTATATACAGATGCCATTAAACATTTAAATTTACAATGAATTTCCCAACCTCTAACTTCATGTTCACCAAAATCCATCAGATTAGAGCTGGACTTCCCTTATGCTTTGACCATAAGAAGAAAAACACACTGGCCAAGTATAGATAATAATGCAGGTCCAGGAGAACAGTCTAGTGAGAACTGGAAACCAAATCATTGTCTTTCTTGTTTAATGTGTGTCTGACTCAGAAAGATGGATTTATTCTGGTGTGCCAACAAAAGAAATTTCTGAGCTTGCAAAACTGAGGACCAGACCATGAGCTGCGAAAGTCACCAAGGAAAATGTAATATGGTGAATACTCTTGAAAAATGCCTAGCCCGATGTTGACCTTGAGACCTGGCTCCATCAAATATCAGACTAATGACTAGTAATTACTCCCTGAATTAAAGATATCCTGGTAATTTTTAAAGGTAAATTGTATTGTTTATTATTATTATTATTAATTTTGAGACAGAGTCTCACTTTGTTGCCCAGGCTAGAGTGAGTGCCGTGGCGTCAGCCTAGCTCACAGCAACCTCAAACTCCTGGGCTCAAGCAATCCTCCTGCCTCAGCCTCCCAAGTAGCTGGGACTACAGGCATGAGCCACCATGCCCAGCTAATTTTTTCTATATATATTAGTTGGACAATTAATTTCTTTCTATTTATAGTAGAGACGGGGTCTCTTGCTCAGGCTGGTTTTGAACTCCTGACCTTGAGTGATCCGCCCACCTCGGCCTCCCAGGGTGCTAGGATTATAGGCGTGAGCCACCGCGCCCGGCCTATATTGTTTATTATTTATTACAAAGTAATACATGTATATATTTTTAAAATATGAATAAGTAAAATCTCTAAATTTAAAACTGTATAGTAATAATTAATAATTATGGGGACTTTAATATGGTCTAAGAACTCTTCCAAGTGTTTATATGTATAAACTCATTTGTTTTTCAAAACAACCCAATAAGATTGAAATTACGATTATCCCTACCTAATAGATGCAAAAACTAAGGCCAAAAGGTTAAGTACCTGCTAAAGCTCCCACAGCTGGTAAATGGCAGCATGTATACTTACCCGCATACCATACTGCCCCATATCCCTTCTCACTCAGTCTTGTCCTATAATTAGATACATTATTTTCCTTGTAAAAAATGTGGTTATACTATATATGCTTTTTCATGTGAGCCTTTCTTTCTCCACACAATAAATCATGAAGCTCTTTAGAAAGCAAGATCTAGCCACAAGGTACACTCATGGGTTACTAGGGCATCGCTGCTTGTATGCCCTTTTAGTTGACGAAACTAAGGGAAAACATTTCTTAGAGGATTTTTTGCTTTTTTTAGAGACAGGTCTCACTAAGTTATGCAGGCGAACTCCTGGGCTCAAGGGATTCTCCCACCTCAGCTTCCTGACTACCTGGGACTAGAGGCTCAAGCCACTGTGCCCAGCTAGGAAAACATTCTTAAAAGCATAATTTTGTAGTGATAACCTCCAGTTCAAATTCAGCAACACAGAGTTCTTCCTCATATTTCCCCAATCTTTATTTTTTATCTCCATCTCCAAAGTGAGAAATGTAGTACCACAAAACATCAGTATATTACTCATCTACTCTATCCTACAGTACACATGAAATAGTTTCAGAATCAGTGTACAATACTACTATTAATGACACACCCACCCTGTAAAGTTCAAGAATTCCTTTCAATTTCCCCCCTTAAACACATATCCACTAAGTAGTCAAACTACTGTGTTCGAATGTTACTTGAGTTAATTCTTTTATGAAAAGCTATTTTTAAAGTGTTAGTCAATTATTTTATTATCTATTAGACTTTCTTAAAAAGCTGCACTGTAACTCATTTAGGGAACTAGTACATTATTATTTAAATTCTTTTATTAAACTTCCTTAAATTAAATCTCTGGTAACCAGGATGTTAATTTTGGAGAAGAGTTATCTATGGAATTCAGTCCTCTCTTCTAGTTATTTATGTTGAATTGTTTCTTGACTTTCTAGTATCATTAAAGTACTACTGTGTCTAGCTTTATGTTGCTTAAATTGTAGGAACTGATTACCAAGAAATAATTAGTCAAGAACTATTAGCCAAGAACTAATATTAAGAATGAAGTCAATATTATTAATAAACAAATAAAACTATAGGCCTGGTACAGTGGCTCACGCCAATAATCCTAGCACTCTGAGAGGCCGAGGCAGGAGGATTGCTTGAGGCCAGGAGTTAGAGATCAGGCTGAGCAAGAGGGTTTCTATCAAAATGGAAAAATTAGCGGGGCATGGTGGGCCATGCCTGTAGTCCCAGCTACTTGAGAGGCTGAGGCAGGAGGATTGCTTGAGCCCAGGAGTTTGAGATTTTAGTGAGCTATGATGATGCCATTACACTCTAGCTCAGGCAACAGCAAGACCCTGTTTCAAAAAAAGAAAAAGAAAAAAAAAATTAAGACTATGGCTTTCTAACTGCTGAGTTTCTTCCTCTTGATAATCTACTGAATTTGTTTCCTAGGGCTGCCCTTGCAAAGTATCGTGTGGCTTAGATAAGAGAAATTTATCAGCTCAGTTATGCAGGCCATAGTTCCAAGAAGAAGGTGTTTTGACAGGGGTGGGTAAGCTATGGCCTTACGGCCACATGTAGCCTTCTAGGTCCTTAAGTTTGGCCTTTTGACTGAATCCAAATTTTATAGAACAAATCTTTTTATTAATATTAAAAGAAGTTTAGCGGAGAAAGATGAAGCTTTTATTGCCTTCTTTGGTTCTTAGAAAAGAACAGTTTTGAAATCAGAGGGGTGTAGGTTTCATGAATTTTGGGGGGGACACAATTCAACTCATAACAACTGATAAATAAACCAAAATTGACATGTTTTCTATTATAATTTTTGGGTAATTTTGCAATGTTCGAATATGGTGTACTCACAGCTATCATTCTAGGATATGAAAAACAGAGAGAGATCAATATGGTTTTTAAACATTTCTAGACCTCTGTTGCAGTTTTCTACCACATAAATTATTATTAATAAATATATTAATTATTATTTGTTACTTTGCATATTCAATTCTCAATGTTGACCAAATATAAACATAGATTTTATTGCCAATATTGTATTTGAAACTATTGAAAATCAGTCAATCAAACAAAACAACTTCATAAAAGTTTCTCTGACCATAGGGTCAATGTATTAGGAAGACATGAATAGCAGCAAAAAATACAAATAGTATATATTTAAGAGCTAAATTTTGACAGAGACTAGAAATATTGCAAGAGCTCAAAAAAGGGGAATATAAACAAAGTTTATTAATATACAAATACTTTAAAATATCAATAAAAAATGAGAAAAGTTCTAGTAAATAGAGTCCATCAAAGGGGAACTAAGTTATGATATGACCTTACTGTGGAATACTCTGCCAGTATTGGAGCAAGAGCAGATCTGCCTGTGTTAAAATGGATCTATCTATCTATCTATCTATCGAGAGAGAGAGAGAGAGAGAGAGAAAGAGAGGGAGGGAGGGAGGGAGGGAGGGAGGGAGGGAGGGAGGCTAAACAAGAAATTATGAATGGCTGATAACTTTAGGATCTGGATCTAGGAAATAGGGGAGAGAAGAACATTAGAATGAAAGGAGAATTTGACTTTTGATTTTATACCTTTCTGTGCTGTTTGCATTTTTATGATACGTATGCTTTACTTTTTGTCATTTTTTTCCATTGGGAGGAACTCACTCATTTGCAGAGTTATGTTAACCACACTCCTCTGTTCATGACACATTGTTATCATTAGGCCACAGACTCTCTGTTATTTTGTTTCCATATTTATCCACCTTTATCCCTATATCCATCCCTATTTCATTCCCTTTTCCTCCTCATAAGCCATCATTTCAGTGTATTTAACATTCTTCCTTTTGTTTATATGTGATCTTCCAAAACATGTATTGTTTTGTATTGTGTGCAAAATTTTAAGCTTATGTTAATTGTATTGTCGTATCTCATTTTATGGCTCACAGTTTTCACTAGGTACCATGTTTTTAAGAGCATCCATGTTGCTCTGTGACACATTTAATCTGCTCCTTCTGTGTGCTGCATACAAGTTCCTGGTGGACACCATCATGATTTGCCTGTTACTCTCCTGGAGGACAGTGAGGTTGCTTCCACAAGTAACACTGCCATGAACATCCTAGTATGCATCCCTGTATTGTTCTGCATAAGAATTCATTTGCAATAAACACCTAGATAGAAATGTTAGGTCATAGTTTATATGTAAACGTAATTTTCCCCAAGCTGTGTCAGTTGCTGTCCCAGATGGCTGTCCACATACCCACCATCAGTGCCCGAGGGGCACACGTCCCCACATGCCTACCCACACTCAGCATTGTACAGCTTTATAATGTTGTCTAGTCTAGTAGGTGTAAAGTGACATCTCCTTTTTATAAACTTGAATTTCTTTGGAAATGTTTATAAAATTTAATGAAAAAATACCTTCTCCATCCAAATCTATTCTGCTTCATCTCGCTAAAACTTCTTTTTTTTTTTTTTTTGCAGATCCCACCTGAATAACTGCCTAAATATGCTTCCTGCAGAGAGGTGTGTGCTGGGGTGAGGGGAGGAAATCTGAGGCCACACACATATCTGCAGGTCTGTGAGGCCCCAGAGGAGGATACCCCACAGGGGCCACACTGGGAAGATCCAGGGTCACTGCTGAGAGGCCTGTCCTGCTGGGGACCACCAATGGACCGCAGGCATGCCCACACCTGGCCCTACCCATGGGTCCCCTTTTCTTTAGAAATCTGTTTCTGGGAAGACTGGGCTTGGTGCCTGACCCAGGTTCCCTCCAGCCAGAGTTGGGGGTGCCTTGATGGGGCTGCCCATGTTCAAGCCTCTGCTCCCGATCCCTTAAGGGACTGGGGTAGGCAGAAAGCAGAGCCTAGCAGTCCTGAATCAATCTGTGGCAAGATTAATGGTCAGGAACAGAAGTTTTGCTCTATAAGCTCTTTACTTTCTGTTTTGTGATTTTTTTTCTGGTTTTGCAATATTTTCCTTGTAAAAATCTCCTTTTCACCATGTCCATGGCTTCCCAGACTACTGCAGTAGCCCCTGCAACTTACACTGATCAACATCCACTGACACCAACAGAGATGCTCCTTCCTCCTTGGACAGGTCACTAGCCTTACAACAACTCTGCAAGGGGAGTGAGTTTATTCTCAATTTGCAGATGAGGAGTCTGGGCCTTAGAGACTAAGCTACTTGCCCAAGGCCACACAGCAGTAAGGGACAGAGTCCCCAAAGCAGGGTCTGCCCATTGCTCTGAACTCCTCCATAAGGTCCCTGGAGCTAGCTACCTCTATGAATCACAAATGTGAGCAAAACACTCCCTGGCTTAAAAACCTGCAAAGGCTCCGCATAGCATGCCCTGCCCCACCCAAACTTCACCCAGCAGCCAAGACCCTTCTGAGACAGGCTGCCACCTGCCTTTCTGAACTCTTCCCTTCGCTGTGCCCTCTAAGCCAGTGCTTCTCAACCTATATCTGCATATGAATCACCTGGGGATCTTGTTAAATGCAGGTTCCAATGCAATTAATCTGAGGGGGAACCTGAAGGTCCATATTTCTAACCATCTCCCAGGTGATGCTGCCACGACCTCTTTTAGCACTACATGTTTACAGCTTACTCAAACTTGTGTATTTTTCTCTACAACCTCAACCTTATCTTATTGCAAAACAATATAAAAAGTTCACAGATTATTCGTGCTGAGAAGAATCTTGGTGTTTTATACAACAATGCTCTCATTTTACACTCAAGGAAACTGAGACCTAGAGAAAATAAGTGACTCACCTAATATTGAAGGGATCATAAGGCCAGAACCAGAACTGATAAGCAGCAAAGTGCAGAGTGGAAGAGGCAGAGCTTTGAAGCCAGACAGAAAAAGGAAAATAAATGATAATTGCAATAGTTGAGTAAGGCTTCCTGCGTGCAGATAAAGCTACAACTACCCTTTGAAAGATGCACAGAGAAGAAGGGGCAATGAATGTTGTGAAGGGAGAAAGCAACCGGAACAGAGCCATCATCATCGAAATATGCATGCTGTGTTTTGTGCATGACAGAGAGCAGCATGAAGGTAGGGCTGCAACATGCAAAATGGGACTGGAACTTGGGAAGTCTGGAGAGTCTGACTGGGATCAGCCAGATAATTTGCAGGACCCAGTGCAAGATGAAAATGCATGGCCACCTGCTCAAGCATTAAGAATTACAACATGGTCACAGCAGAGGATCAGACAAGTGCAAGGCCCATGAAGGTTCATGAGTCTATGCAGGTCTAGAAAATGTGGCTGGAATTAGGACCACTAAGGTTTGGGAGCAAAAGAGTAATATAATGAAAGCAATATTTTTTTTAAAAAAGACCTCTTGAGGGACAAATTTTGTATATGTATCAAAATTTAAATTGTATTCACTCTGTGACTTAGCAATTCCACTTCTAGGAATTGATCCTGCAGATGTTCTGATACATGAGCTAAATGGCATTCATTCAAGGTATTCACTGCAGCATTGTTCCTACTAGCAAACGATCAGAAACAGCCTAAATGTCTTCGGCTAAGGAACTAGTTCATGTAATTACAGTACCTCCAAGCAATGGACTTTCTCACCGTCCTCATGCACCTTACAATCATAGCTGGATTCTTCACTTCCATACCTTGATTCTATTCCTTAGGAAACTTGGCCTTGGGGCACTACTTTTGATTGTGAGATAGAAAAAATAATGTTTTAATTCTTGGACCACAAAGAGCAGTTTAAAAAATGTACACGGAACCATTAAAAAGAAAGAAGTGGCTCTATGTGTACTTAGAAGAAAATTTTCCAAGATGTATTTTTATGGCAGGAAAAGAAAAGGCTTTGAGCACAACAGGATGTATAGCATGTACCATTTGTGCTTAAAAACAAATTGCAACATTTGTATCTACATAGAAATATCTGTGTAGGGAAACAAGAAACTGATAATGACGGTTCAGGTAATTATGGCACTGGTACAGGTACCAGGAAAGAAAGCCCAGGAACTGGGATGGAGTGGGATGAAGACATACTTTTCAATGCATACTTACTCCCTCTCTCTCTCTTTTTCTCTGAGACAGAGTCTTATTCTGTACCCCCAGCTAAAGTGCTATGGCATCATCATAGCTCACTGCAATCTCAAACTCCTGGGCTCAAGTGATCCTCCTGCCTCAGCTTCCCAAGTAGCTGGGACCACAGACATGTGCCACCATACCCAGCTAATTTTTCCTTTTTGGTAGAGACAGGGTTTCACTCTTGCTCAGGCTGGTCTCAAACTCCTGACCTTAAGCTGTATTCTAGCCTTGGCCTCCAAGAGTGCTAGAATTACAGGTGTGAGCCATCAATGCATACTCTCTTATGCTTTTTGAATTTTGCATCATATGCATGGGTTACTTATGAACAAAATATATTTTAAACGACCAAATGATTGGTGAAGAAGAATAGAGCCTGTGGTAAGGGAGACAAAAGCCACTTCTGCCAACAAATGGCAGATGGCCGAGTGGCACAGCTCAATAGTATTTGAATAAATGCTGCACCCAGAGATAGGTATCGGGAGAAGGATAAAGAATTCACACTCATATTTCCTTCACCTGAAGGACTCTGTATAGATTTGAAATCAATTCAACTTTTGAACTAACAATAAAGAAATGACTGAATTTTCAAAGATGAAGAAGAAGAAAGGGAGGAGAAAAGGAGTAGGGAAGAGGAGGAGAAAATTCAACTAGGAGCAGCATGCAGGATAGCAGAGGAAATCTGAGGTTTCCCAGGTAGCTTAGGGAGTGAGCTGAAAATTGTTTGCCTTAGGAAAGAGAGAATGGCATGAGGAGGAAGAGCAAGAGTCAATGCCACTTTAAAAGGGGGGAAATCAGATTGGTTGACTAATTGGACATGCTTGAGGATTAGGAATGAGCATAGTGTAAGCAGGATGATTTTGCAGTGACAGGTTTCCAGGAAAAATTGCTGCATTCTCAACATCTGCATGCATCTGAGAATTACACCTGGATTCTTCATTTTCATGCCTTGATTTTAATCCTTAGGAAAGTAGGCCTTAGGGTACTACTTGTGATTTGAAAATGGAATAAGTAATGATTTAATTCCCAGCCAGTAAAGGGCAATCCAAATGACTGGCTCCACCATTTCCCTAGGGCTAGTTTGTAACCTGGGACAGAAATAAGCTGTGTGTATTAAATCAATACAATCGCTCACAAGTTAAAAAAAAAATAAAAAGGCATTGCTTTAGTGACTATGTATTATATGAACTATTTCTGTTTCTTAATGGTTTACTTTCTTGAGATGATAAAAACCTGGTCACATTTCCATGGTGAGCCAACACCAGTCAGCTACTGGATGCCTTGATTGAGTGCACCAAGGTGCTTTGATGCAACTTATAAGCCCCTGCCTGCCTCACTGGGGTGTCACAATGGCCATGGTTGCTTAAGAGAGAAAATTGTGTAACATTTCACAGCACTTTTGTGCTTTCTTCCTCTCTGCCATCTTCAATGGGGCCACTCATCTGACCACGGGAGCAGAGCAGACTAGGGGAACTGTTAATATGTGTGCCACCCAGAATGCGCTATTGGCCTTCCTGTGATCCTTTCATGCTCCACCACACCAATAATGAAATCGCTACCTACTACAGCACTGCTGATGTGAAACATAGATATGCACAGCACATCTATGAAACAGAACAATACCTGAGTTTGTCATACTGTGTTTCTCAGAATTAGCAAAAGAGGGGGCCTCTGCCTGCCTCTACAGATTCCATGACACACCATTGCCCTGCTTCTCTGCCTCCAGCTCCCCAACTTCTGCCACTCCCTAAAATGGACCTTCCCAAGGCTCTGTCCTCTGCATTCTTCCCTCTGTGTGATTTCCTCCACTTCTACATTTTATTTTTTTTTTGAGACAGAGTCTCGCTTTGTTGCCCAGGCTAGAGTGAGTGCCATGGGGTCAGCCTAGCTCACAGCAACCTCAAACTCCTGGGCTCAAGTGATCCTCCTGCCTCAGTCTCCCAAGTAGCTGGGACTACAGGCATGTGCCACCATGCCCGGCTGATTTTTTCTATATATATTAGTTGGCCAATTAATTTCTTTCTATTTATAGTAGAGACAGGGTCTCACTCTTGCTCAGGCTGGTTTTGAACTCCTGACCTCGAGCAATCTGCCCGCCTCAGCCTCCCAGAATGCTAGGATTACAGGCGTGAGCCACCGCGCCTGGAGCCACCGCGCCTGGCCCACTTCTACATTTTTGTATTTCACCTCTCAGTTGACTTCCAAACCCACTTCTGTAGCCTTGATTTCTCCAGGTCTAGATCCAACTGCCTAGTAGGCATCTCCGTCTACTTACCTCAAAGTCAGAATTTCCAAAGGTGAACGAACACTTTCCTCCATCCCTTTCCTTCCAGTCTTTTCTCCTGCAGACTTCTCCTGCAGACTTCCCACCACGACTCTCCCAGTCACATAAGCTAGATTCCTAGATTTATTTTTCTTTCTCCTTCTATCTCGCCGTGAACCTTACTCTAACTTTAAAGGCAAAGTATTGTTTAAGGCGACTTTATGGACTCATATAAACACAAAATTCAGAATTAGTTCTAGTCAGGCATGGATGCTTCTAGGGGCTCCATGTCATATTAGAGATGTGTTTGTATCTCTCTTCTGGACAAGCAAGATGGCCATCAGCAATCCAAGCTATACCTTCAACCTGTTTGCTCACCCCAGCAGAAAGATACCCTTTACATACAGCTCTGGCAAGACAGTTTTGGCAAGGACTCTGTGTCTGCTATGGTCACATAGCCATGTTTAAATTAAGCACAGTGGGAAATATTTTACTAGATCTGTTTCACATACCTACCACTGTGGCAGAGAAATGGAGATGAAGAGACAAGTTAGCCTCACCCACATCTCAAGGTGTTGATTCTGTACAGAATAGGTTTCTTTACCAGAAAGAGTTGAAGTAGACTGCTAGACACACACACACACACACATACACACACACACACATGCGTGCACACGCCTCGTATGCTTTTGGCTACCTATAACAAAATGCCCAATTCAAAGGTCTTAAACAATAAATATCTTCAATTAGTTTACCTAACCAAAAGTCTAGATGAAGAAAATTCCAGGATGATATAGTATCTGTTTCTATTTTTCTGCTGGGTCATTCTCAGTCTTCGTTTAAGTCACAGAATGGTTTGGGCAGCTCCAAACATTATACCCTCATACATGGAGAAAAGAATGGGCAAAAAAGATCTTCTATACCATCTTTCCCAGAAACCCCTAGCTGACTATACTTCCCTCTCATTGGCAGGAACTCAGTGGCAAACCTACCTCAGATCAATCTTTAAAAAGGAAAATGGGATAACTGGCTTAGTGCACCACATTTGTCCCTGGGGCTAGGTAGAATCAAATGGACGTTTTTAGGAAGAAAAAAATAAAATGGCATTCAAGTAGGTCGCTGATAATGTCTGCCACAAGACCACACTTTGTATTCGATTGCTTCCACCTGTTTTAAACTTTCGTTAGTGTTTCTTGTGTTCTGAGGTTCTTTTAGACTGTTTTTTATTTTGAATCATAAGATTTCAGAAATCTAAAGGATCTTAGATTATTTAGTTCAAGACTTTTAAAAGTTTTGTGTTTTTTCGGACTTGTAACCTAACAATCAAATGCAATTAAGTAGGGAGCTTAAATGAGCTGGTGGAATTGAGGGGGCAGGGAAAGGTGAGGCCTCACCAGCCAATGCCCCTGAGGTGCCCCTGGAATGCTAGAGTCTCTCAGAATAGAATTTTAAAACCACACTTCTCCTTTATTCTTTCATTTGAAAGAACAAATTAAGGTTAGACGAAATAAAATGATTATGACCTTGTTCTTCCACAGGTTACTTGGGATTTGTAGTCTAGATTTCCTGATTACCTAATCCCCTTCCTATCTTTTATGTCTTTATAATTCTGCATTTGTCTTCAGATTTTGCTCTTTAGCCATACACTAAAAAGTACTTAAAAATAAATCTTAATGTAGTAGTCCTTCCGTATCTCTTTTTAGTAGCCTTTTATGATCTTTCTCTAACTCCATTCTATTTTTTTTTTTTTTTTTTTTAGACAGAGTCTTGCTCTGTTGCAGGGCTAGAGTGCCTGTGGCATCAGCCTAACTCACAGCAACCTCCAACTCCTGGCCTCAGGGGATTCTCCTGCCTCAGCCTCCCGAGTAGCTGGGACTACAGGCATGTGCCACCAAGCCTGGCTAATTTTTTCTGTATATTTTTAGTTGGCCAATTAATTTCCTTCTATTTTTAGTAGAGATGGGGGGGGGGGTCTTGCTCTTGTTCAGGCTGGTTTCGAACTCCTGACCTTGAGGGATCCAACCCGTCTGGGCCTCCCAGAGTGCTAGGATTACAGGCGTGAGCCACCATGCCCGGCCTATTATTCTTAATATATAACCGTCCTAAGCTATATGGAGTATTTCAAGTGCCAATACACAGTGATTTATTCTGTGGTAGGCAGAACAGGAAAGTGGCTAAGCACCCAGATTTCAAGCATAATACTGTGTATTCCAATCTTGTCTCGAAGTTTCTTCATTTGTTAAGTTGTGGTAATAATAATATCTACTTCACTGGGTTAAAGTCCATGTCCAGGCTATGCAGTCACATAGCCTGGCACATAGTAACTGCTATGTGTTAGCTATTCTCTTATCTTTTTCCCCCCAAATCCTCCTTAGCCAGTCAAAGTTCCTGGAAATTGTTGGGAATTTCCCTCCCAGAGGCAAAGAGCCAGTGATGCCCACGTCCACAGCCTTCTATCTAGTATTTATCACCATTTCCAAATATGTGTTTCCTTCACTCTACTTTTTCCCCTTTGGACATTTCTGTTGTATCATCGGCAATTTCACTTTCCATGGAAACTAAGGGTGAATGAAGGATTATAAATGAAAAAGATCCCAAAGTCAAGTCATTCACAAAGGAAGAAACGGGCAGTTTAGAGAATTCAGGTCACTTGGCTAGCGTCACCAATGTTTCAAAGTTCCTGATGCTCATATATGAGAACTACATGGTCTCAGATACTTCTAATTTGCCAATTTCCAAATTATAAATTTGGGTCAGTGTCCAAATTTCTGTTCCCTGTTCCCTCGTCCCTACTCCCAGTCCCTAACAAATCTCCATCATGTGTTTGTCTGATGAGCTACAATGATAAAAAAAAAAAAAAAGGAGGGGTTGTCCCTCTAAGTGTCTGAAGAGAGGCTAAGCGGTTGAGTAATCCACAGACCTAATAAAATCTTCTTTTGCCTTGTTCACCAAGGACAGTTTCATAAGAATCTCCTCATAAAGTTCAACAGAAGTTAGTATAATGAGAATTTTTGTAGTTGCTAATGTTTTCTAAATGCTTTGTGATAATTATTTAATTAATAATCATGCTGCTTTTTCTAAACGTAAACACAAATACACAATTACTAAGAGAAAGGAATGATTGTTTATATCAAGATGTCTTCTAGTAATGAATAAAAAGCCACTACCAGCACAAGCATTGGTGGTTCAGTGGTAGAATTCTCGCCTGCCACGCGGGAGGCCCGGGTTCGATTCCCGGCCAATGCACTGCTAAGTCTTTTTCTTTCATGCTCCTCCCAGGAGCCAGAAAGTTTAATAACCACACCGTAACGTTGGCCTTGTGCAAATGAAGAAACTTTAATCAAAGCTAGTTTCTTGTTTCACTTTTACTTCGAGCAATCAGGAGGGTTGTTTCCCTCCGCTTCGCCGATTTTTTTCGTTCTTCTTTTTAGGTTGTTCTTGGGCGCGCTAGATGTCAGCAAAAGGAATGTACAGATAGTGTTCTAAGACATCAATTGTGGGAAAAAAACCAGACCGCGGCTGTTTGGAGATGCCGGGGATTGAACCCGGGACCTCACACATGCGAAGCGCGCGCTCTACCACTGAGCTACATCCCCCAGCCGAAGGCCTGTTTTCTGGTATAGGTACTCATTCAGTCTGTTTAGCTCTAGTCAAATTCTTGTACCAAACGGTTGAAAAGTTTATTCTGGCAGGCGCTTCTGAAATATGTTTCTTCCCTTCCCACTGCCATCTTAAGCTGCTTCTGGGGTGCACCGGGAGCCCGCGCTGCGAGCCAGCAGGCAAGCGCTCAGCCAGCGTTCACTCACCAGCTCTCCCGCCGGGCGCCTGGAGCACGTTGCGGATTGGGCCCTGCGGGGCCAGGTGGGCGGGACTTCGCGGGCCAGAGCGCCGGCCCTATCCCGGGTCGCTCTCCGCGCAGGCGCCGGAGGTGCAGCTCCCCTGCGCGTGTGGTCTCCGGCTCGGCTGCGGGCTCGAACCTGCGTCTGCGCCGGGACCCGGCCCGGGACCCCGAGCGGCGGGGCCCAGCACTCGGGCAGCGCCGCGAGCGTCGTCCCTCGTGCCTCGGCAGCGCGGTTCCTGGAGCAGAGCGGTGGAGACCCGTTCCCACAGGAAAACCTTGTGGATTTACTTGAACACCCTCAATCCCCTCCCTGAAAAACCCCACATCTGAGGAAAACGACGTTTTCACGGCAGCTCCCATGACTGAGTTATGTAGGGGTTAAGGCCAGACAACCCCTTGCGTGCGGGTAAAAATGATCTCGCAGTTCGCTCTTCAGTTTCATGGGGCTCAAACTGAAAAGAAAGAAAACGACACCTCCACTCTCTCTGTGGCTTAATCCTGTGTGACATAAATGATGAAATCAAGACAGGGGACTTGCTCAACATAGATTTTTCTCTCCGTTTGGTATTTACACCTTGGGCCAATCTTACTGATTGATGAGTGATGACAGCAATGTAGGTCACTGAACACCTCCTTTAATGTCCTCTGGACCCTCCCTAACCACTAATCGCACCCCCAGCTCCAAATTAAAAGGCCTACGATGAGTCCTGTTCTCTCGGAAACTGCCTGTCTCCAGTTGGTTGAGTGCTGGGGAGTAGCAAATCCATGAGTTTACTTGCAGGGTAGAGAGGTGACTGTGTGCGTGACCCTTCGCTGTGGTTTAAGCTGATACCACCCCAGTCAGGCGAAGGCTGGGTGGTAGAAGCCTCAGACACGCCAATGGGAGCAGGAGAGAGGTCTGTGGTCAGGGGAGCTGGGTTGCCATCACTTCCAGCCAACCTTTAAGGCTCACCCCCAACAGGTAGCACTGCGAGGGCCTGGAATTTCCACTCCCTTCAGTTGCAAAGAGCACCCCAGATAAATGATCATTTGGTTAGCAGGCCAAAAGCCAGAACAGAAAGCAGAAGTTTCGGAATCATTCTGGGTAAACGGCAAGCTTCCTCATCAATGTCCGTATTAAAAATAAATAATCGTGCTTGCTTACAGTGATTTTAAACAAACCGTGGCTCATAATTGGATGTTGGTTTCAACTAGAACAGGCCACGAGCTAATCTATTAAAAATTCAACTATAATACAGAGTGTCCAAAACAAACAAACAAAAAAATCCACCTCATCAGTGGACAATCATCAAAGAGCTCTGCTCTAAGCCTGAACATTTCCTAATTAAACCCTGTATTCCATCCTGCAGCACTGAAACATGTACACCTTCAATTAATTCTAAATCAGGAAACAGACAGGGCCAATTCTCCATCCCAAGGTTTTCCCCAGTGCAAATTACAGCTATACCTCACTTTGTCATACTCTTGAGGATCCCCATCCTCATGTTATGGCTTATTTCTCCGGCACCTGAGGCCTTCCCTTTTGGGGACTTCCTTCTCAGGCAATTCTTAAATTTCAGAGCTAAGCTCAGACAAGTCGCCTCTTAAATGCTCACTCCTATTCTAAGAGTCCAAGGCATACATAGGTGCATTTAATAAAGAAAATGAAGTTGATCTTTAAAACCAACAGAGGATGTAAAGGTGACTTAGAGCTCTAAAGCCAAAAGCGATGTGAAATTGTTTTACTGGCCTGGTTTAACCAAAAAAAGGCTCTTATTTAGTGAACCTTTTCAGACACCGTAGTTGATGAGAAAGGTGAAGCAGCAGGTGCACTTTTGGGTTGAAGGTCTTTTCAGGAAAATTTCTTGGATCCATCTCTGCTTAGAGATGTAAAGGAAGCTGGCCAAATGTCTAAAATTATGGAATATCTAAAAATCCAGTTCTATCATCTATGCTTCCCAAATTTCTCTTGGTTGGAGACAAATTTCCCCTATTCTCAGTCTTTCTCTCACATCGAACAAGTGTAGTGTAGTGAGGTCACACATACACACTCACCTCGCTACAGTGCACGCACACACACACACACACACACACATACCATTCACAAAGATTGACCTTGGGCCCCCTTCTGAAGCTGTTGGCATGTCTATCTCTGGCACTGTTTTCACATTTCTTGCTTTAGCTGTTAAAACTCTTTGTCCAGCAGGTGTTGGGCATCCTTCCCTCAGAGCTGACTACGAGCTACTATATTTATTCCGAGTTCAAATAGTGGTTCTTACTCCTGAATGCCCATTGGAATCACTGGGGAAGGTGTTGAAAAATGCTGATGCTTGCTTGAGGCCAAACTCAGAACAATTAGATCAAGATCTCTAGTGGTTGGTCCAGGCACCACTATCTTAAAAAAAAATTTAATTGACAAATAAAGATTCAATATATTCAAAGTATACAATGTGATGATTGATATATGTATACATTATATAATGCTTACCGCAATCAAATTAATTAACACATTCATCACCACCCATGCTGTACATTAGATCTGCAAAACTTGTTCATCTTATAACTGAAGTTTTGTACCCTTTGACTAACATTTCCCCATTACCTCCACATCAATATCTTCTTAAACTTTTAGGTGATTCCAATATGGAGCTAAGGCTGAGAGCCACTCCTTAGAGCTATTTGCATGTCAAAAAGAGAAAAATGAAACTGGTGGAGGTAAGTGTTCAAGTGCTAAAAACGAGCATTTCCTAACCTTGTATATTCTGTCTCTTCCACCTCACAATCATGTTACATGAATGCATTCCTTGAGTGGGGTGTTCCTGCTGATTTCTTGGCTATGAGAAAGGCTCAAGAAGAGACTAGGAGATGTGTGGGAAGAGAATAATCTGCACTTGGCACCTAGGAATGCCTAGTGTTCATGGCTTCCTGGATGAAAAAAAAAAAAAAAAACAGAAAACAAAACTGGTTTGCTTTACTGAATACCTAAGGGAACAAGTAGTTTTTTGAAATACATTATTTTGCACCTCTGGGTCATAACTATTAGTAATTCTTCATCACCACAGTTAATTATCATTAATAATAACCTGAAGGCCAAAAAAGCTGCTGGTTACATTTAATTCTGAGAAAGTTAATAAATATTAGTCTTTTTAATAAGTACCTGAAAGTGAAAAATTATAGTGATCATAATTTTCATTTGGAATTAGCAGTATTTATTGAAGAGTAAGTTAGATTCTACTTGGAAAGATACAAATATATAATTTAGATTCTGGTTACAAATAAATGGAAACAGAAGGAGGTACATATTTGCTGTGGTTTGAACGTGTCCTTCAAAAGTTCATGTGTTGGAAACTTAATTGCCATTGTAACAGTACTAAGAGGTGGGTCCTTTAAGAGGTGATTAGGTCATGAAGACTTTTTCCTCATGAATGGATTAATGCCATTATCTTGGGACAGGAAGGGGGCTACTGATAAAAGGATAAGTTTAGCCCCCATTTTTGTCTGTGTGTCATTTCCATCTTTCGTCTTCTGCCATGGGATGACCCTCGCCAGGTGCCAGTGCTGTGGTCTTGGACTTCCTAGTCTCCAGAACTGTGAGCGAAAGAAATCTCTTTTCTTTATAGATGACTCAGTCTGTGGTATTCTGTTATAGCAGCTGAAAATAGACTAACACAATATTTAAGATGACATTTAAGAGGAAAGAGATGTTACAAAAAGCCCATACATCTGGAAACTATTAATGGTCAATTTAAGAAAGGGTGTTTTAAGACTGAAAGGAGAAAAAAATAGCTATCTTTATGGAGTAGGTAAGATTTTTTTCACATTGAGATGATCTGCTCAACTACAGGAGTTTCTGTAGTTGTATAGTACTAGCTCATTCACAAAGGCTGGGAATAGGACACATATTTTCTCATGGTGGTCTCTGACTGAGGTCTTATTTTGGCAACTAGCTAGCCCCCTGAGATTAGGTATTGTATTCTATTCTATATGAGTTCCCTAGAGCACTAAGCACTGACTGGTTCTCAATAGGTGTATGATACATGCTGGCTCACAATTTCATGTGGGAGATCGGTAAAAAGGATGTTTAAGGGTAAATGAGCAAAAGGGATTCTACTGGGATGATGAAGATATTCTAAAACTGGATTGTGATGATGGTTGCACAGTTTAGTAATCTTAACTATAAATCACTTAATTGTACAATTTAAAATAGGTGATTTTATATGTAAATTATAACTTATAAAAAAAAGGGGGGGGATATGGAATGTGTGTGTGTGTGTGTGTGTGTGTGTTTTATTCTTTTTTTGAGACAGAGTCTTTCTCTGTTGCCCCAGCTAAAGTGCAGTGGCATGATCATAGCTCAGTGTAACCTCAAACTCCTGGGCTCAGACAACCTTCCTATCTCAGCCTCCTGAGTAGCTGGGACTACAGGCACGTGTCACCACACCTGGCTAATTTTTCTATTTTTAGTAGAGATGGGGTCTCACTCTTGCTCAGGCTTAGGCTGGTCTCCAACTCCAGAGCTCAAGGGATCCTCCCACCCTGGCCTCCCAGAGTGCTGGGATTATAGGTATGAGTCACTGCGCCTGGCTGGAATGTGTTAACAATGGAATGGAATTCATGTGACAGTGAGAAGTTACTCATACAGACTGTGTAACTGATGTGAAAAAGAAAAAAGGTGATGCAATACAATGGTTCCTGTGACTGCAGTAGGAAAGGAGCAAATAGTTGTTACAGAGGTAGGAAAATACCATTAAGAAGGAGCCAATAACTGTTAACGTGGATAGGGAGTGCTGACTTTATGTAAAGTGCTACACTGAGAATATAGGGGGACACAAAGACAAACTGCAATATAACGTGACAAATTCTATAATGGAGCTTTGCATGGAACATTAAAGGAAAAAACAAACACACAAAAACATTGTAACTGCCCAAGTTCGCACAGATAGAGAAGTTAAAAGCAAAGGTAAAACCAAGGTTATCTCACCCTTAACTCAGTACCCCAAGTGTGCAGAAATACTTTCTAAGACTATGCTAAAGATTGCTACTTGCCTCCAATGTCTCTTCTCCCTTTTATGACAATAAATCTTCTGACTTTTAGCTGGACATATGGCCACAAGGAATGATGACATTTTTTACCTTCTCGAGCAATAGTGTGGCAGAAAAGGCATATCCCCTTCCTTTACAAACACATCCCAGAAGTTGTGAGCCTCATTTCCCTTCACACCCCATTAGCCAGAACTTAGTCTAGTGGCTAAATCTAGCTGCAGAGGGAAGGCTGAGACTTAAAGAGGAAGGCCACATCTGGGCAGGTGGGCAAAGCATGGGCCCTAAACAGCTGTGTAGCCACCATGCCAGCACTGAGCGGTCTGCATCTGAAGTTTTATGAGAGAGAAATAAACTTTCTTCATGTTTAAGTCACTTTATTTGGTATCTCTATGTCCCATGATATAACCTAAATTCCAATTAATAAAAAGAATGATGCTCTCTGGGACAAAAATAAGCATATGGAGATATGTTGCCCATGTCACCATGAGACATAGTGTGATGAGAGGCAGTCTTGTCAATTTTATAAAACCAGGCGAGGGCTCTCTAGGTACTGCCAGTAAGGTTGGGCACAGACAGGCTGATTGGCAGCCGGCAATTTTCTTTTTCACTAATTCTAGGTAAAGAAAGGATGTAGAACTTTCCTCCTTACTTATCAAAAGAAGGGAAAGGGAGCTAAAACTGGCAATTGCACCATAATGAAATACTCTTTCTCAGTATTGTCTCTGCTATTCTAACTATCTTTAGCTGATTAGAGGCAAATTAAGAAGAAACAGATAGCCATAGCTTTTCCTTTAGAGTCAGAGGTTTAACTCTCAAAGGTTCTACCTCTTGCTGCTCTAGTCCAATTCTAAGCTTTTGTTACCATGTTACAAACTTCTAAAAAAGTGGGAACCAGGATATAAATGTTAATTGGTATCTAAAACACCCATATTTCTTGTCAGTCTTGAATAAAAAAGAGGATGCTGCAATGACATTCCCCTTATCCTCACTAGGGAAACTGAGTTTTCTGCCGGTGTTCCACAAAGGCAGAAACAATAATAAAAATTCCTCTACACTTAATAGCATTTAAATAAATGTGTGGAATTCAAGAAAAAATTCCATAGCTCTTCAAATATACATATAATAATAATATATAATAATATGTATGCTTTAAGTATACTGTACAGGTTTATTAATGTACATTTCTATTATTAATTCAGTACATATTGATTGACATAAGAATATATTGGAAATAGGGATTATGAGAGAAGGTATGTAAAGTAATTCCTAGTTTTCTGGCTTAAACAATTACATACAGGATGATGTCAGTCAGTCAAACAGCAATGAAGCAGAAAACATTGGAAGGAAAGTGAGTTTTGTAGGTAGTCATTAATTATATTTTTATTTCATTTAATTTGGGGTATATTTATCTCTCCCAAGGGAGATTTCAGGTAGATACTTAGATGGTGGCTTTGGAGAATGAAGACAGGTTTGGCATTAAAATATATATTTGAGAGATACTGCTGTAGAGAAAATAAAGTCACGGACTTGAATGGGAGAGTTTAGGAAGAGAGCAGAGAATGAGACAAGAAGGGACTGAATGTCCAGCTTTGAGGAGCTCTGACCTTTAAAGATTGAGAAAGGAGAATGAAAAGATACAAAGAGAGAGACAGGAGGAAAACCAGAAGAATTAGGTTTCAGGGACCCAATGGGAAAAGAATGCTTCCAAAAGAAGACAACTTTTAAAAGACTGGCACCTGGGAAGTTAGGTAAGATACTCAAGATTTAAAATGTCCATGAGATTTAGAGACATGGAGATCATCAGTTCACTTTAATAACGGTTATTTTACCTCAAAATCGAATGTTACTGTAATTCTCCTAATGTATGCTATGCAATTCAGTCCTTCTGTCTGGGAAGTTTTCCTGTCTTTCTTCTATTGAAACAGCTATTTCCTGCTCTTTACCTTTTAATACCCACCTTGAAGAAACTATTTCTTTCTAAACAAATTCGTCCAGAAATTAGTGAGATCCAAGAAATCAAAAAAGGACAAGAGAAACAAATACCTATAAATTACAAGAGATTTTGCAAATTGAAAAGTTTCTCTTCATTTCTGGTCCTAAAAAAAGACTACATTTATCCATGTACTCATTCAATGAATGTCTGTTGAGCACCTACCATATGCTAGGCACTAGGCTTGGGGTTGGAGGGAAAAAGGAACAAAGTTAGTGCTGTCCTTGCCCTGGATACGCTTAGGGTCAAGGGGGCGCTAGCAGGTAAATATATAGAAGGTAACAATAGTGTGATAAAGGGTGTGGTAGAAGGATCTGAGAGTTCCATGTGTGCACACAGGAGGAATACTTAATCCAGACCTAGGGGATCAGGGAAAGTTTCTGAGGAGACTTGCGGTATGAGCAGCACTTAACCTAAGGTGGATGAGGAAGAGCATTCTAAACAGAAGGAACAGAACACACAGCGACCCAGAAGCCAAGAAGATGACAAGGGCTTTAAGGAACAAAAATAACTTTTGCCTCTGTGTGCATGCATGTGTTTGTGCACGTGCTGTATTGTGGGCTATGAAAACGTGGAGATGAAGCTGGAAAGTTGACATGGTCCAGTTTGCAGAGCCTTGTAAATTATCATAAGAGCTCACAGAGCTGGGAGAAACATGACAAGTTCTGTGGTGGATAACGACATGGATTTTATTTTTAGGAAAATCATTCTGACTATAATATATAGACCTTATAAAAGGGGGTCTCAACAGGAAGCAAGGAGACCACTGGAAGCTTCCTCTTGAGTCTCTTTCCATCCAGCCAAGCGATAATAGACTTGGGTGGGAGATGATCAAGCTATGCTGTCCAAAATGGTAGCCAATAGCAACCTATGTCTATTAATATGTTACTAATTCAAATTGAGGATGTAAAATATCTCAATATTTTTTATAATGACTCCACATTGAAATGACAATTTTTAAAAATATTTTTTGTTGTAGTAAAATACACATAACATGAAGTTTATCATCTTAACCACTTTTAAGTGTGCAGTTCCATGATATTAAGTACATTCATACTGTTACACAGCCATCACCACCATTCAGGTCCAGAACTCTCTTTATCTTGTAAAACTGAAACTGCATTTTTTTTTTTTTTTTTGGAGACAGAATCTCACTCTGTTGCCTGGGCTAGAGTACTGTGGCATCAGCCTAGCTCACAGCAACCTCAAACTCCTGGGCTCAAGGGATCCTCCTGCCTCAGCCTCCTGAGTAGCTTGGACTACAGGTGTGTGCCACCATGCCCGGTTAATTTTTTTCTATGTATTTTTAGTTGTCCAGCTAATTTCTTTCTATTTTTTAGTAGAGACAGGGTCTTGTTCTTGCTCAGGCTGGTCTCAAACTCCTGACTTTGAGTGATCCTCCCTCCTCGGCCTCCCAGAGTGCTAGAATTATAGGTGTGAGCCATTGTGCCCAGTTAAAACTAAAACTCTATACCCATTAAACAATAACTCTCCTGCCTTCCTCCCCTCGGGCCCTGGTGACTGCCATCCTACTTTCTGTCTCTTGACTATTCCAGTTACCTCATATAAGTAGAACTGCCATCCTACTTTCTGTCTCTTGACTATTCAATGGTCTCTTGACTATTCCAGTTACCTCATATAAGTAGAATCATACAGTACTTATCTTTTTGTAACTAGCTTATTTCATTTAGTGTAATACCTTCAAGGTTCATCCATTTTGTAGCCTCTAAAGTGACAACATTTTTGATATAAAGGATTAAGTAAAATTAATTCCATTGTTTCTTTTTACTTTTTCTGTAGCTCCTAGAAAATTAAAAATTTTAGCAATGTGGTTCACATTATATTTTTATTGAACAGCACAGACTTAGGGACTTTTCACTGGAAATGGAGAAAAGTACATGAATAAAGAGATATTGAGGAGATGGGTTTGGTAGAACTTGTTTATCAATTGTATACAAAGGATAAAGAAGAGGAAGGAATAAATGATGATTGCCAAGCTTCTGAATTGAGCAACTAAATGAAAGGGTGGTGGATTGCGGAGAGCCTGAGGATGGAAAGGTTTTTTTTTTTTGTTTGTTTGTTTTTCATTCATTCATTATTTTTAGAGACCGGATCTTGCTCTGTCACCCAGGCTGGAGTGCAATGGTGAGATCCTGGCTCACTCAAGCCTAGGACTTCTGGCCTTAAGTGACCCTCCTGCCTGGGCCTCCCAAAGTGCTGGAATTATAGATGTGAGCCACCACACCTGGCCTATTTTTTAAATTAATTAATTTTTAATTGTCATATAATCCTTATACGTATTTATAGCGTATACAGTGACGTTTCAATACATATGATGTGTAGAGATCAGATCAGGGTAATTAGTTGTTTTTATTTTAAGATAGAATAGGGTTCCAGATACTTGAATGAAAATATGGGCCGGGCGCAGTGGCTCATGCCTATAATCCTAGCACTCTGGGAGGCCGAGGTGGGCAGATTGCTCCACGTCAGGAGTTCGAAACCAGCCTGAGCAAGAGTGAGACCCCTATCTCTACTATAAATAGAAAGAAATTAATTGGCCAACTAATATAAAAAAAAAAAAATCAGCCGGGCATGGCGGCGCATGCCTGTAGTCCCAGCTACTCGGGAGGCTGAGGCAGCAGGATTGCTCGAGCTCAGGAGTTTGAGGTTGCTGTGAGCTAGGCTGACGCCATGGCACTCACTCTAGCCTGGGAAACAAAGCAAGACTCTGTCTCAAAAAAAAAAAAGAAAATGAAGGAGTCAGAGAGAGTGAGACAGTAAAGGTGTGTGAAGTACCTCCCTAAGTGCCTCCCTTGAATAGAAGGGAGACACACCTACCTCATCGTAGCAAAAGAAAAGCAGGAACAGATGGGTTGTAGTATGTAGTTAATTTTATAGATTTGGAGATAGTAAATTGAGGACATTCCCATGGAAAAGGTTTCTATTTTCTCTGCAAAAAAAAAAGAGGGAGAGTTTATCTAACTTGCCTTAAAGCCAACTTATTGTGTTTAAAGATTTAAAGAAAGTAGTAACACTTTCTAAAGGACTGGAAGGATTTCCAAGCAGCCCTGAGACCCAGATGAGGCTTGAGGGAGGACTGCAGAGAGCCACAGATCCCTCCGTCACTGCTGAGGAAGGAGATCACCTGATCGCCTGGCTGGAAATCTGTTAGGTGTCTGTGACAAAAGGACAATGGGGCAGGAAGTTTGGGAATTGACATGAGTATGACTAAAGAGATGCACATGAAAGCTAAGATTTTCCTGAAAGGAAGTACAGAGAAGAATGGGTTGACCAGATGCTTGGAGAACTCCTTGAAGTCAATCAGAAAGTGGCGGCCAGTGGGATTCTTGGAATAAATATTTCAAAGATGAAGAAGTTCAGGGTAATAGCATGTTTCCAGAATGAATATCTAAAGTAGAGTGTAGGTAAAGGTTAATAAAGATGAGAAGATCAAGGAATTGAGAGGCCTGAGACATTCACCTTTAATTCACCTGAGGAGAATAGGGGGGTCTGGGTGGAGTTGTCAGTGAGCCTGATGCATATATCTTCAAAGAATGGGGCAGGGGCTTAGTGACAGGAGGGAGGTAGATTTACAGCATAGTAATTATCCTATAAATATTAATTTCCTTTAATAGTTCACATACAAATTAATAAATGATTCTGTATTGTAATTTCACATTCAAATAATGTTCCATCCTTCTTTCTACAAACACATAGAGATACAGTATGCTGCTCTCCCTGAATGCACGTACTCACATATGCTCTTCCCTACTGACATACATGAATTCAGTTTTTTAGGCACAATTGTCACAGAGAATTTGGGGGAAGTGTGTCAAACTGTGCATTTTCTTTTTGTGTTGCAGATAGAAAAAAAGATGTGCAATTTTTTAGCACCATTAACAATAGAACTTCATAAATGTGCTCAAACAATAGCTTCTAAAGGTTAGGGGCAGGCCATGCTGGTACATGCTGAAAAAGCATTTTTAAAGGCAAATTTTTTACAGTGAAAAAAGTGCTGAACTAGGAGCCAGAAGACCTGGTTTCCAAACCAATTGTTCAATTATCAGTTGGGTGTTTTGAGGCAAAACTTTTAAACTTGGTGAATTATAACTCTATAAGGTCTTTGTGAAGATTCAGTAAGAAAATGTACAAAAAATTCCTTTGCAGCCTGTTAAATGCCTATATTAATAATCATATGAGAGGACTCCTGATCTAGCTTTAGTGAAGAATTTTTGGTCATGATTCCAATTATAATGATAATATTTATGTTCATGATGAGGAATTAGGAATGAGATCAAATTATGGTTTCTGAAGGATGGGTTTTTAAAATTGATCATTCTGAACTTTTGTGGGTTTCTTTTGTTGCTTTAGAGGAAATACCAAACCATATCATCTCTTTTTGATTCCTTTAAAAGTGTGGATCATTGCATCAGAATCATTTGAGATATTTGTTTAAAATGCAGTTGACCATATCTAGCACCTACCTATTCTGCCCTTTCCCCAGAAACTCAAGAATCTTTATTTTAAATATTAGGATCCTAGTTGACTCTACACGCACTAAAATTTTTTTTAGAATAACCTTGTTAAGATAGAATTCACATACCATACAATTCACCCATTAAAGTGTACAATTCAGTGGTTTTTATTATGCTCACAATGCTGTGCAATCATCACTGTAGAATTTGAGATCTACTGGTTTAGGTAAAAGTTTTATGGAGGCTGAGGCTGCTCTGTGGTCAAGGTGTATAAAGAATTCCCTACCCCACCCCCAAGAATAAAGATAGATAAAAGACACAATCATTGTATGCCACCCAGATCATCTGCTTCCTTAGCACTGGTGGCCACCTGCTAAACAAATTTACTTCGTTTTTCAAAAGGGTTGGGAGGTACTATATAGACAATACAAGTGCTTCATGGATGGAGGGGTATGGGATTTTTCTCTTCCCTGAAAATCCGGCAAGCCTTCCTTGGCCTTCTCTCTCTAGCCTATGTGGATCAGAGAGAGTTGGTAATGGGAAAGAATCATGGTTAGCCTAATGTTCCTCAGCTCCTCCTAAGGCCTGTTTTCTAATATAAAGGTCTTTTTCCCCTCTTAGGATTCAGGATCAATGCCACTTCATGATATCTTTGGACAGAGCGTGCCATTCATTAGCTTATCGACATTTTAGTTTGTTAGCTTCCAGAACTCCATTGTTGAGTCAGTTCCACCTCTGCTTAATTAGAGGGGAAAGATTTTTAAATAAAAACACTCAATTTTCCCCATAAATGGTAAGGTATCAGCCAGAAACAGCCAAGGCTTTACAAAGAGCCACAACTCTATTTAGGCTGGTGCGTTAGAATCTGTGGGGAGAAAAATCTTCTACAGAGAGCATGTTGGGGAAATTAGATGTTTTTTTTTCCTGATTTTCACAGAGTTTCTTATTGAGTTTACAGTGTTGTAAATTTCTCAAGCATTATATTCATTTGTGAGTATAATACATATGTATATTAGTATGTGTGAGTGTGTCTGGTACACATATTTACATACCTCTGGGCCTCCTTTCTCTTCTGTTGGAACTGATCTCCAATCTAAGAAAGGTTCCTATCAACAACATCTGAGTTTAATTATGAGGGATCGTATAAATGACAACAACAATCCCCACAAACTCTTACAAATGGTTGCAACCAATCCTTCGTTTTTACAGATGAGAAAGCTAAGGCCCAGAGAGATTTGGTTACCTTGAACTAGAACATACTTTCCTACTTTCCTTAGAGCAGGTGGTTACACCTTTAGAGAAGTTTATCTTTGATTATAATTAAGTACTTGGTTAAATACAATCTCAGGGTCTCTCTTTAGTGAGCTATAATGAAGTAAGTTTTAGCCTTTGTTAATAGCCAAGTATTATATTTTCAAGATCATGGTGTTAAATGAAAGCAGAGTTATGCTTTAAAATTGGTTCTTTTCCATGATGCTAAAATAAAAGCAGAGTATAAATTGTGTTTCAAAATTGGTTATTTTCCTCTCAATAAAAATTGACAATGCAGACGATTGCCAATAGAGCTCAAACTATCTATGAGTGGTTTCTAAATTCCAGAGAGCTCTAATATTGTTCAAACTGCCAGTAATATTGCCACATATAGATCCGATGTTGGTTTAAAGCACAGGCCCCCACAACATTACCCTTGTTTATATGTCTTTCAGCAGCCC
Source organism: Mirza zaza (assembly GCA_008750895.1). Classification (NCBI taxonomy): domain Eukaryota; kingdom Metazoa; phylum Chordata; class Mammalia; order Primates; family Cheirogaleidae; genus Mirza; species Mirza zaza. The sequence goes on along the minus strand of VSMD01009341.1, from coordinate 102,332 downwards.
TTGGTTCCAGGAAATACTTTGTCATCATGCACTTGACAATTTTTGGTTGCCATCAACCACGTCACAAACTTAACACTCAGCTTTCCCAGTCACTATTTCCAAGGACCCAACTCACCTCTTTCTGTTTGGGTTTCCATGCTGACATTTAGAAAAACAACAGTCACTCGACTCATAAAGCCCTTTCTCTATGTTCTGTACTAATTTTAATATTGACTTTCTCCTAAAAGCTCCAAAATATTTTAAGGATTTTTTTTTCCTTTTTTTGCAAGATTGAGCTTCCAAGCTTGTATTTTTTAAGTGCTTCCAAATTTTTTCTTAACATATGTTGCACGAAGTCTGTCCTATTAACAGAACTCGCTCCTCTTCCAAATAGTATAAAAATCCAAAGATTTAGCCTTTCAGAGAGCATTTCTAGGTTGTACAATTAATTTGAGCTTTGTGTTTAGCTCAAATCATTTTGTTTAGATTAGGTTCTCCCATATCTCTTATCTATAATTATCAAAGATTTTGAATTCAAATCCATTTCTGGAACACCCAATTTAGTGTGTATCTGGGTGGTGACACATTTCTTTGTACTCATGAGGACAGTAAAAGATTTTTTAAAAACGAACACAGCAGTATAACATTTGATTCTAACATTTTTTGAGCAGCTCTTCTTTGCTTCCCCCTCCCACTCAGGAAACTCTATTTAAAATTATAGGATTTGATAAATGTGTATAGCAAATTAAGAGTTTTCAAGAGGCATTCTTGTGTGTCATAAGCACTTTGATGCTGGAATCAGATTGCTGGGGACTGAATCTAGTCCATCATTTCCTACCTATGAAACCTGGAGAAAGTTAATTTTGTCTCCGTGTCTCGGTTTCTAAATATGAATAACAAAAGGTAAATGCAGATTGAATAGTAAATATATGCAAATCACTTAGAACAGTGGTGGGTATTTATAAGTAATACATGTTAGCTATTTCTAAATTGCATTAAACAGAACAAAATATATAGATTAGTCACCAGGAATATAGATATCATAGAGTTTGGAAGCTATACACATGAGTTCCTTGGGATACATAGATAGCATAAATTTGGGAGGAATTTGAAATAAGTTCCTCATTTTTTACTTATTTTTTTGAATTTTTACTTTATTTTATTATTTATTGCCTTGAAGAATTTTAATTCTTGCCTTGAATTTCAACTTGCATCATAAAGAAATAATCATATAGTAGGAGGTAGTTAAAGATTCTTCTGTGATTATTATTTGTGATTATATACAGTTTTGATATCTATTTTATGATAGTTTTAGGATTTGGATGATATCATTCCCAAATGATTTTGACTGATCTGAGCCATCACGACTCTGGAATTCTACCAGACAAAAGTACCAGAGAATGCTAGAGAAGTTTGCTAGGGAACAACATGAGAGGGGGCACAAGTGTTGCTCCTACTCGCCAGGAAGGCAGTTCTTTAACTCTAACCAGATCTCTCTCAAACTGCAGCAAGGCTAGAAGCTGAAATGTAAATCCAGAGTATAATTCGTGATGAAGAATCCCTGATTTACCTTGTTTTGATTAGGTAAAGAAGTTCGGTTCTACTGGCAATGACCCAGCTGTTGCAATGAAAGTTTCTTCTCACAAGTCTACCTGATAGTTGTTTGAATATTTAAGCTACTGACAGGCCTTTCTTTACCTGTTCATCAAAGAATGGTCGGAAAATATGATTTAAAAATCCTTTGGGGAATGGAGATTACATAGTTTTAATTTAAATGGGGATAAACTATAGTGCAATTTACAATATAGGTATATATGCCCTGAAGATATGAAGAGAATAGTGTTGCCCTAAAATGTCCAGAGCCTAATTCAGTTAATACTGAGACTTTCTTGGGTTACATGAGGAGTATTCAAAAAGTTCATGGAAAATGTGTCCTTAAAAAACTATGCATGGATTTCAATTTTTTTTGCATCAAAATAAATTCATATTAACTTATTATAACATGTCTGAACAGGATCTACTTTGAAGCACTGTGAAAGATAAGACATTAATTTGATAAGAGCTCTTATTGGCGCAACATGAATCTTGCTAAAATTAAAGCAAGAACAAACATCAAATATATGGTAAAGATTGAGTGGAAGAATGGTGAAATCACTGATGCTTAATAATAAGTTTATGGGACAATGACCCAAAGAAATTAGCAATTAACAAATGGACAACTTCTTTTAAAAAGGGATGAGATAATGTTGAAAATGAAGCCTGCAGTGGCAGACCATCAGTATCAATTTGCAAGGGAAAAAATGATCTTGTTTGTGGTCTAATTAACGAGGATTGATGATTAACAACAGAAACAATAGCCAACACCATGAACATCTCAATTGGTTCAACTTACACAGTCCTGATTAAAAAATTAAAGTTGAGCAAAATTTCCTCTCGATGAGTGCTAAAACCATCATGCCCAGATAATCTACAGATAAGACAGAGCTTTCCATGGAAATGTAAACAAGTGGGATCAAGATCCTGAAACATTTATTTAAAGAATTGTAAGAGGAGATGAAACATGGCTTTATTGATATGATCCTGAAGACAAAGCACAACCAAAGCAATGGCTACCGAGAGATAGATGTGTCCAGTCAAAGCAAAAGCAAACTGGTCAAGCGCAAAGGTCATAGTAACAGTTTTTGGGGATTCGCAAGGCATTTTGCTTATTGAATTTCTGGATGGCCAAAGAGTAATAACATCTGCTTATTATGAGACAGTTTTGAGAAAGTTAGCCAAAGCTTTAGCAGAAAAATGCCCAGGAAACCTTCACCAGATAGTCTTTATTCACCATGACAATGCTCTTGCTCATTCTTCTCATCAAACAAGGGCAATTTTGTGAAAATTTTGATGGGAAATCATTGCCATCCACCTTTGTCTTAGTCCATTCATGTTGCTGTAAAAATAACTGAGACTGGACAATTTATAAGGAAAAAAGATTTATCTGGCTCATGGTTCTGTGGGCTATGCAAGAAGCATGATGCTGACATCTGGTTGGTTTCTGGTGAGGTCCTCAGGTACTTTCATTCACAGAAAAGGCAAAAGGGAGCCAGCCTGTGTAGAGAGCACAGGCAAGAGAGGATGCAGGATACGTGGAGAAGGTGCCAGACTCCTTTTTTTTTTGGGACAGATCCTCACTTTGTTGCCCAGGCTAGAGTGAGTGTCATGGCGTCAGCCTAGCTCACAGCAACCTCGAACTCCTGGGCTCAAGCAATCCTGCTGCCTCAGCCTCCTGAGTAGCTGAGACTACAGGCATGCGTCACTATGCCCGGCTAATTTTTTCTATATATATTAGTTGGCCAATTAATTTCTTTCCATTTATAGTAGAGACGGGGTCTTGCTCTTGCTCAGGTTGGTTTCAAACTCCTGAACTCAAACAATCAGCCTCCCTCGGCCTCCCAGAGAGCAAGGATTACAGGCGTGAGCCACCTCGCCTGGCCCAGACTCCTTTTAACAACTAGCTCTTGCAGAAACTAATTGAGAGAACTCACTCATCTCTCTCCTCCCCAGAGAAGGGATTAATCTAGTCATAAGGGATCCACTCTCATGACCCAAACACTTCCCATTAGGTACCATTTCCAAAACTGGGAATCATGTTTCAGCATAAGATTTGGAGGGGCCAAACATCAAAATTGCAGCAAACTGACAGTTCTGACTTCTCTTTGTTTCCTAATCTTAAAAAAATCTGTAAAGAGCACCTATTTATCTTCAATTAATAATGTAAAAAGGACTGCATTGACAAAAGATTGCAATTCCCAAGAACCTCAGTTCTTTAAAGATGGACTAAATGGCTGGTATTATCACTTACAGAAATGTCTTGAACTTGATCAAGCTTATGTTGAGAACTAAAGTTTATATTTTTATCTTTTAATTCCATTTTTCCACACATGTTTTGAGAACCCATTATGTATGACTCCAGATTCCTTATGCTCTGTGCCAGACATAAGTTAGCAATGAATTGTTTGTTATCTTATGTTGTTCTCTAGTACTGCCATTTAGCTAAATCTCACCTCTCTGAGAAGATTTCAGAACTTGCATTCCTTTTTCTCCTTCAGTGTTTGCACTATATTGGCTATTGATTAAACTATACTAAAGCTTCACAGCATGGATCCTAGCCCTAATATCAGACTCTCAAGATACTGTTGACAGTGTCTTGAGATATGCTATTGACAGTACCATTCCTCAGTTAATCTGCATGGGTGGTGAGAGCAATGGACCTTCCAAAGGCAAATATTCTGTGTATGTGCAATTGCAACCCATGCCTTCAGATGGGATGTTCACAAATAGAGCCAGAGAGTCAGCTGTCTGATCTCGGAGGCTCAGAGGAACATATAATGGTGAGAGTTAGGCTACTGCGACTCCTTTCTTAAATGTAGGCTTGGTCTAAATGCACACAACACACAGTTTGCTCCCTCTCAGCTCCTTTCAAATTTATTGTTAGGCTTTGTCCTACAAATATAGAAATGAATGATACCTGACCCTACCTTTAAGGACCTTACAGCCTATAAAAATGATACCCTTAGACAACAAGATGAGAAAGAAACAAAACAATGCTTGTAATTTGTTTTTTTTTTTTTTTGAGACAGAGTCTCGCTTTGTTGCCCAGGCTAGAGTGAGTGCTATGGTGTAAGCCTAGCTCACAGCAACCTCAAACTCCTGGGCTCCTGCAATCCTGCTGCCTCAGCCTCCTGAGTAGCTGGGACTACAGGCATGCACCACCATGCTGGGCTAATTTTTTCTATATATATTAGTTGGCCAATTAATTTCTTTCTATTTATGGTAGAGACGGGGTTTCGCTCTTGCTCAGGCTGGTTTCAAACTCCTGACCTTGAGCAATCCACCTGCCTCAGCCTCCCAGAGTGCTAGGATTACAGGCATGAGCCACCGCACTGGGCCAATGCTTATAATTTGAATAATAATTTCTCCAAAATGAAAAAAAAGTGAAAAATTAAAATAATTAAATCTTCTTAAATAGTGTTTTTGCCTCTAAAATGACCAAGTTGGATTATAACAATATCCACTCTCTGACATAAAAGCTAGAGCTCTACATATATGTCACTTTCTAAAAAAGAGTAAATGCTAACTAGCCTTTATAGTTTTGATATTTTGAAATAAGAGGGTGAAAGTAGTTATATAGATTTACACAGATTTTAAAGTAAGAAATTTCCAGACTATTACGTGATTCTGCTTATTACAGATTTTTATTTCACAATCCCAGTTGTTATTAATAACTCACAGAAAATCTGATTTAAAAATTAAGACATCTTTTAATCAGAACAGATAATTAAGCAGGACTGCTTCTGATCCAAAGAACTCTGGATTATAATAACATTATTCCATATTTTACCCTAATCTCAGAAATATGTCAATATATATGTCTACTACAGACAGTAATTTTGCTGTTATCTTTGGACTGTCAATAGCATATAACCCAAATTTGTCAACATTTATGATTTCAAGGACTAAAAGATGAAGAAAAAAGTTCTTAGAAGCACATAAGCAAGCTGTATAGAAATGAACGAAAATCAAACTGACCTCGAACTTCTGCATAAGAATACATTCCCAAGACAATGCAGAATATCTAAAGGAATTTGAAGAAAAAAAAAACTAAAAGATTTTATAGTAGGACAAGTTGTGTTTCAGGCATGAGGGTAAAGAAAAGACATTCTTAGATATGTATTATCTCAGAAAATAGAATGTCCTGGAGTTATAATCTGGATAACTCAGGGATGATTCAAAATTAGGAATAAAAAAAAAAAAACAGAAATAGTGATATAAAAGAACTTGCATAGTTTTTCCCATTTAGTTTGGACCCCTTTCATTAATCCATTTGAAAATGTGATCAGAGGAATTCTGCAACTTTGAAAAAAAATCTCAATCTGCAATGCTTCCCTAATCTGCTCTTTCTTCTTTTTTATTTTACTTTTCCAATTAGCTGAACATGAATGTTTACGTCCAAATCTTTACCTCTCAATTTATGTAGAACTCGTCTCTATGTTTATTGACAACTTAAAATAATATCTGTTGTTCTCTGGTTTCATCACTTGTTAAAAAATGATAAACAGCTTCTGTTTAATGATCACATTTGTTTATCTCTGATCCTTCTTAAAATCTCGCTAAAATAAAAATAAAGGAATAAAATAAAGTATAAATCCACAAGAGGAAAAATAATGTGAGAGGAAATCATAGACAAGAAGTTAATACTTTTGTGGAAGGAGGGAAAGCAGATTGGACGAATCCTGGGAAGAAGGCTCAGGAATACACCAGGTATCTGAAAAGATAGGGGTGGTGGCTGGAATTGAAAATGGAAGGATTATTCGAAAGTCTGAAAGTCTGAAAAACGAGCTGCTAGTCTCCAGCATCCTGTCATCTCACACCATTCAAAGCCTAGCAGCTACCCAAACAGCATGAGCATGCCCTCAGCCCCTGCTTTCTAGGAAGCTACAGTATTGCCCTCCAAAGCAGATTTTAAGCTTCTGGTTGGATTTCTTTCTATCTCTGGAAAGAGCCAGAGATTCATTTTTCAGATAAATTAAACCATAGAAAATCCACACTTGTGGAAACAATGCACATCAGAGAAAGGGAAGTGAGCCCTTGCTAAAAATGGGGAGTGTGTGAAATTCTCCCAAATTACTGAAACATCTCAGCCCTATTCCCTACTCTGCTCCTAGAAAAGATCATCAGATAGGAAATTTTAGTGTGTGTTAGGCAGAATAGTAACCCCCTAAAGATATTCACATCCTAATCTCCCAAACCTTTGAATATGTTATGTTATGTCACAAGGGGAAATGAAGGTTGCAGATGGAATTAAGGTTACTAATTGGCTGGTTTTAAAATAAGATGATCTTGGATTATCTGAGTGGCTCAACATAGTTACAGGGTCTTCTAAATGTGGAAGAGAGAGGCAGAGAAATCAATGTCAGAATAATGAAATGTGAGAAAGACCCAAACGGTCATTGCTGGCTTCAAAAATGGAAGGAGGACCATGAGTGAAGAAATGAGGTCAGCCTCTGGAAACTGGAAAAGCAACAAAGTGGATACTCCATAGACCCTCCAAAAAATGCAGCCATGCCCACACTTTAATTTCAGCCCAGTGAGATCCATTGCTGGACTCCTGAACTACAGAGCTATAAGATAAATTTGTGTTGCTTTAAACCAGGCATCCTCAAACTATGGCCTATGGGCCACATGCGGCCCACTGAGGACATTTATCCGGCCCACTGGGTGTTTTTGCCACCGCTGCCTGTCCTGCTTAGCAGCGGACTCATCCCGGGCCCACAGCGCGAATGTGTGAAATGTGCGCTGCACTCTCCAACGGCCCTCCAACGGTATGAGGGACAGTGAACTGGCCCTCTGTTTAAAAAGTTTGAGGACCCCTGCTTTAAACCAATAAATTTGTGGTAATTTGTTATCGAAAACTAGTACAAAGAGACTGGCAAAAATAAAAGGCCAATGAAGCTGGGCGCAGTGGCTCATGCCTGTAATCCCAGCAACTTGGGAGGCTGAGGCAGGAGGATTGCTTGAGGCCAGGAGTTGGAGACCAGTGTGGGCAACACCACAAAACCCTATCTCTAAAATATTGAAAGAAAGAAAGAAAGAAAAAGCCAACGAATACTGAGATTGAACAGCTAGGTCCCTCTTACCCTACAGTAGTCTAGTAAAAGCTTCAAGTCAACAAACCTCCCCCTCACTTCAACCCCCTCCCCAACCCTCCCTTCCTCTTTGACATGTACAAGTGCTCACACACACACACATACACACACACATGCATAGAGCCTTTAATTATAGAGCTTCTGTCTATATAGAGCTTCTGTCTTGAATCTGAACATACTGCCAAATATTCCAGGAATGTGAGTGAAATCTCCAAAATAAAAAAATGTTAAAAAGATTTTTTTTTTAAAAAAAGGACAAGACTGGATGCAAAAGAAACAGAAATGGGGGGGGGGGTCACACAAAATTGTATTAAAAAACTATAATTAATATAATCAGAAGTCTAAGAGAGAGACTGTATTTGTAAATCAAGTACAGTGTGCTGTTAAAGAAAAAGAAGTGGAGAAAAATATAATTTAATAGAAATTTTTTTAAAATGTTGGCAGAAATTTTTTAAATTAATAGAATGTTTGGAATATAAAGTTGGGAAAATCATCCAGAAAAAATAGTATAAAAGGCAAAAAGAGCCCGGGCGCGGTGGCTCGTGTCTATTATCCTAGCACTCTGGAAGGTCGAGGCAGTTGGATCGTTTGAGCTCAGGAGTTCGAGACCAGCCTGAGCAAGAGTGAGAACCCTATCGCTACTAAAAATAGAGAGAAATTAGCTGGACAACTAAAAATATCTCTAGAAAAAAGTGGCCGGGTATGGGGGCTCGTGCCTGTAGACCCAGCTACTCGGGAGGCTGAAGCAGAAGGATTGCTTGAGCCCACGTGTTTGAGGTTGCTGTGAGCTAGGCTGATGCCACAGCACTCTAGCCCAGGCAACGGAGTGAAACTCTGTCTCAAAAAAAAAAAAAGACTAGCTACAGGACAGGAAAAATAGATAATAAAGCATGCTAAGACAAGAGGTTCAAAATCAGATCAATAGACTTTCAGACACAGAAAGAGAACAAATGGATAAGAGAAAATTACCAAAGAAATAATATAAGGAAATGTTCTGTTACTGAAGAACACATTCTCACTGAGTTCTTGGTACAACACATGAGAAGATAGAGACATCAAAACTCATAATGATAATGTTTCAGAACACCTGTAATAAAGGTAAGAGCTTCCAGAGAGGAAGCAGAGCTCACATTTCAAGGAAAGGTAACTGCAAATTTAGGATTTATATGTCAGTGGGATAGTTTGATTTAAAAAAAATTAATATTAACATTTTTGGAGGGTAAATAATGTTAAGTACATAGAAAGTAAAACAAACATAACAGTAACAACAACAAAAATCAGACAATATATTAGCTCAGGAAAGCAAAGTTATAGAAGAAAGGAAATGCAATCATGATAAATTACATATTCATTTATAAACAATATTTACATGGGCATAGTAACCAAAACAATTTATGTTTATTTAATGAAAAATTGTGATATAATAATATTTAGAGGATAAGGGGTTGTAGAGGAAGAGTTAGCTAGATCCTCATCTCTTAGAGTTGGGATGCAAAAGTAATGTGTAAAATCAGCAACAATATGTAGCACTCAAATGGTTAAGAGACATGACAGTAGAGCCTAGAAGACATAGCTAAAAGAATTCATAATGTTTTCCTCTGGGGTGATAAACTAAAAGGATCCACTAGGACAGATAGAGCAGAGAACTTGTGTGTTTGGATTTGTCTTTTAAAATTGTTTGCTTTCTTGTATGTTTGAGTTGCTATAACAAAATACCATAGACTGGGTGGCTTAAGGACAGAAATGTATTTCTCATGGCTCTGGAGGAGGGGAAGTTCAAGATCAAGATGCTGTCAGATTTGCTGTCTGGTGAGGGCCTTCCTTCTGACTCAGATGGCACCTTCTCACTGTGTCCTCACAGGGTAGAAGGGGCAATAAGCACTCCAGGGCCTCTTCTTTAAGGGCACTAATTCCATCTATGAGGCCTCCACTCTCATGACCCAATCACCTCCCAAAGGCCTCACCCCCTAATACCATCACCTTTGGGGGTTAGGATTTCAACATATAAATTTAGGGGGACACAAACTTTCAGGCCATACCATATGCATATACTACTTTGATAAAAAAAATTTACAAAAAGGGCTACTCTATTTACAAAATTGTGAGTCACACTGAGAAAATTATTATAGTTCCTTCCCTTCTTCCTATAAAATAGAGCTACATACAATAATATCATGCTCATTTTTATTGCTGAGAAACTTGAAACTTGAATTATGAGTTTCCACATCTGTAAAATTCATATTGATTACCCGAGTCATTCTTTTAATTGGGAAAGAATAATAAACCATCTTAGTGGTAGATATTATCTGTCATCTAAGACAAATGAACATTTGTTAATTATGCTTAAAACACAAGTATAACTTTTCCTCAACTACATAAAACAAATATTTGATGTACACTGAAAAATAGAGATGATGTCTCAATGATATTTCTTTTCCTTCCTTCTCTCCTTCCTCCCTCACTCCTTTCCTTCCTTCCTTCTTTATTTTCTTCCTTCTTTCCAACCTTACTTTATTGCTTCATATGTCTAAATTTTTCTATTTAGATCTGATTGTGTATTTCTTTCAAATGAAGAAACAAATCTATTAGGTTAAAACTCAATTTAAATAAAATATAAGCATACAAAATTTTGTATGTAACATAATATACATGCCTGATATAAAGACAATGATAATACATTACTTTTTAATAATGGTTACCCTCCTCGTTGGATAAGAGGGTTTTTTCCCCTTCTAATTTTCTATATTTTTCAAACTTCAGGAACAACATTTTAGTACTTTTAAGTATTAAGTAAAGTCAATGAAATTTCATTAAAGACAATGCTGGTAGCTTCTCTAAATTTAACCCAAACTCCTTTCTGACAGACAGTAAGGATATGTGAAGAGGCTGCTGTATGCAGGTAGATAATAGTAAGTGCATTAGGGAATAAGGCTAGGAAGGCAATTGTGGTAATTTTCCTATAACTTTGATCTCCTCCTGCCCATATCATGACAACCTTATGGTTTTGATGGTACGTACAGCATCTCTAGTTTCAGAGATGGATCCTGGTGTACCACATTGTTTAGGGTAATCCATTTTCCTTAGCACCAGCATGGGCTCAGGAATAGACTGACTCAGGACTGAGTTAATCAGTGCATGGCATCCCTGGCCATACCCATTAGCTTAGGGGTGGTCCAATCTTCTTAGGGATAGAATTTTGCTCCAAGTTGAGGAAACAGCATTCTCTCTGGCTGTGTGCATACCGGAAGCCACATTGCAAAGCTAGTACAGAGGCAAAAACAAAAGATAGAGAAGGGCCGAGCAGAAAGAATACAGAAAAATAGAGTCCCGCTTGAACAAGACCTGATGCCCACCACGATATATAGATGTTTCACTTATTTGGAACAATGCTAGAAGAGTTAAACTTTGCAAACCAAAGTATTTCACCTGATAACATAGAGAACATTTTGAGTGTTGCTTATGCACCGGGCACATTATACAGGTTATCACATTTCATCTACGCAAAACCATACTGACAGGTTTTTTTCCTGTCATTTTAAAGTTAGAAAATTAGTGATGTTGGTGAACTATCCAAGGTTGCAAACCTAGCAATGGTTTTGCTAATTTTTATTTTGCTAAGAACATTAAAAAAGACGCAAAAAAACCTTACAATGTTTTACTGTGAATACAACAATTTCATGAAAGGAAGAACATTATAATGAAATATTCAGATGGCCTTGGTCTGAGAACAAAGGACACTCCTTCTAGAGAAGGAATGGTTGCTCTCATTACATGGCTGCTTTCCTGTGGACAGGGGAAAGCTCCATCACGTGTGCGTGCCCGGCCAGCTGCATAAAGAGTCATATTTTGATTCAACAGGACATGAGTGAGGTCTGGAAATGTATTTTTTTTCTAAAAGAACTCCAGGTAATTCTGACAGGTAGCCAGGATGGAAAACTACCATTTTAGAACAGGTCCCTTCTGCCATGCTCTCCATAAGTTTCTTTCCTGTTCTCCAATCTGCTTCTGTTTGCGCTTCAGGCTGTACTCCTCAGTTTGGCAGATCTATGAATTATGTCTCTTCTGGCCCTCAGTTTTGATATCCAAATATTATTCCTCTTTCTCTTGTTGCCTCATGATTACATTCCATTTTGACTATTGTTTTCTTATTCAGAACTACCAGGGGAAGAAAGGAAGGCTTCTCTCTGAGCCATTCACCACAAACTTACCGAGGAAACATCAGCATAACCACTCTCAAAGACCTCACACCTGGAAGGCTCACTCTGGAAGGTGGGGAGTAATTCAACCTGATCAAAAATAATTTATGATTGCCACATTCATCAATAATTTTATCTGACTATGTTATGTTCTTTGGAGGAATAGGATTAGATTGCATTTTGAGAATAGATTTAATGAATCCCAATGATGATGATAATACAGCTCATGTCACTGAAGAATTGTTTGGGAATTGACACTTTGTATGTTCTTTTATCCCCCCAGTTTCTAAGATCAGAAACTTATTATGTTAATTTCTAGAGCTCAGCTATTGTTTGTTTTCCCTCCTTCTCAAATTCTCTCTCACTCTTTCTCTCTACCTTCTCTCCCCTATCCTCTGCACCTTGCCTCTGCTACTGACATTTCTGGCATCCATCCCTCATTCAGTTAACCTTTCCAAGGTGAGGAGATCTAATTATGTTAGTTTGTCATTACCCAATAAGGTACACTCCTGTTGGCCTGATCAACAATGATCAGGGTAGCAGAACTGGTTTTACTCCAAGCACTCAGTTTCTTTTCTCCAAAAGTTTTAGTAGGGGAAGTGTAGCTGGAAAATCTTCTGAGGTTCCATAACCCATTGAATACAATCCTGTTTAGCAAAGAGCTGAAAAACCCTCAGGCAAGGGTTAGCTAAGGAGAGAGAGAGAGCAACAAGGTATCATAAGCAAAGACTGCTCTCCCCTTTCCTGTTCAATATAGAGAGATGATGGTATTGACCTTGAAATATCTTTCTCAGCCATGTATGGAGGGAAAGCCCAGACAGATATTTATTTGCCCCTTTAACAACAGCCTAAGACTGAATGCCTGAAGGTGTGAGAACTTGGCTCTCAGCTTCCACATTGTCTTTATGGCATGGCCCCTGCTGACATCTGCAGTTTCTTCTCTTACTCGTCTACACATACAGAAGGCTCAGCTGTAACTAATTATGTGCAGTTCTCTGATTGCTTCATACATTTGTAGAAGCAGCTCTCTCTACCTTTTCAACCTTTATAATGTTTATTGCCCAGCCAACTTTTACTTGAATTCAAGATTCAACATCAGCATGATCTCCTCCATGAAACCTCATGAGTGTGCTTGGTAGCCCAATGTGGCAGACTCTATTCCTTGCCAACACAAAAGCCACTCTTCTTTCCATTCTTTCAAATGGAGCACCAGTTTGTTCAGAAATCAGGCAAGGATCTCTGGTTCTCAGGAAAGGTAGCTTCAGCAACTGGTCTAGGAACCCTCATGGGACTAATTGGCAGCCAGTAACATATAAGGAGAAGTTTGTTGGGGGGTTTCAAGGAAGGGTTTTCTTTCCTTGTTAAAAGGACATTACACAAAGAGCAACTGACTTGCCACACCACCTCTTGCTGCCTGCATTTGGGCATTTTTTTTGTTAGGACAAGTGTGCCAGAACACTTTTGTGTGGCAGCCATCATTTGGCTTTGATAGGAAGGCCAGTGGAATTGCAGAGATGGTGGCCTTGATGCCACTGAGCCGCTGAGCCCCAATTTGTGGAAGCACTGGTAGTTGATTTTTTGTTGCTTGCAACTGAAAGCATTCCTGTTACCTCCTCCGTGTGCATAAATGCAAATACTGAAGTGTCCCTGTCATGTCCTCAGAATCAGTTCTGCCTGAGAGTGAAAACATCTTCACCCTTAAATAGTACCATATTATTGATAACAGGAAAACATCTGTAATTGAATATGTTTGGACACATACTTACTATGCCAATAAATATAAGACAGCTACACTGGCAAAAAGATCTCCTTCTATCATTGAGTCATAGAGTTTAGTATAAACCCATATTGACCAAGCAAATTGTCTTTGCAGTATGCCTGCATACAGAAATACAACAAGAACAACTTCTTTCAGCTGAGTAGAAATAAGAATAATTTCTGCTCTAATGATTTTCATAGTCTCCCAATAAGAAGACCAAACCTCACATTACGAGAGCCAAAAAATCATCCATCATCAGCTATAAATGTTTCTTGGTCTATATTATTTCTGTCCCAGACACTGGAAGTCTGGACTTCTCCCAGAGAAGAGAACTGTCATCCTGTCACATGATTGCAATTGGCAAGTCTTACCAAGAAAGTTTGGCAGATCCTTAGAACAGGACTAACATATGTTTTATATATGTGTGGGTAGGTGTATATATAGCCATCCATCTACATACATATATGTATACTTATTTATTTATAAGCTCTAGTTAAAGTTAGAAAAATTAATTTAGGTGCATATGGATAAGTCACACAAATTAGCACTAGTTTAAAAGGAATTAGTATAACCCTAAAAGAAATCATTCTGATTTTTTTAAAGTAAAAATGCCAATGCAAATTTTAAAAGTAGAACATCATGTTAATAACTTTTATCTTTAGGTTATTGCTCATTTGTAGCAATGATTCATTCACTTATGCAAGAAGTATTTATTAAACACCAACTACAAAGACACACATGACACAAAGTTCTTGCCCTTGAGAATCCTATGGTCTAGTAGTAGGGAAAGAAAGAGGAGATCATTCATTCATCCATCCATTCAAAGATTATTATTGAGGACCTTCTATGTCTGTCATGTGTGCTGAAAATATGGAGGTGAAAAAGAAGATACTTTCACAGAACTTACGTAATATGGGGAGAGAAAAACGGTAAACAAACAACTATATATACATATAAGAGAGTGATAAACCCAATGTGGAGATTTCAAATGGAATAGTATGACAAACAGTAACTGGTTGGCTACTTTTAAATTGGTGGCCAGGGAAGACTGCTCTGAAAAAAACATTTAAGCTGAGACCAAACAGACCACTGGAGGGGAATGTAAGATGAAGTGAAAGTCTTTTTGCTTCTATTTTTGCTATCATTATTGGTGTTTTAGTTGTTGGTTTGTGCGTGTGTGTGTTTAAGAAAGGAATTACTAGATGTGGTTTATGACGCTAGGAGTGATTGAGGAGGGAAGTGATGATTCAGGGGAGAGTGAGCAGATAACGGAGAAACCAAGCCCCTGAGAAGCTGAGGGGTCAGGAAATCTAGAGTAAAACTAGAAGATGTGCCAGAGATGGCACAGAGACACTTGCTCTATAATAAACTGAGGCAGCAGAAAACAGGTATAGAGTGAGGAGAGTAGGTAATTTTAGATTGGAAAGGTGAGGAATTCTTGTCAAACTACTTCTATTTTCTCAGCAATTTATGAAGCAATGTTATAAGCTGAGAGTATGTAAAATAAAATGAATTAGGAGATTTAAAGAACAAAAACATGAGGTGTAATTATCATTCCAAAAAGTGGAAATGCAAAAGTCCCCTGGGAGTAATAAGATTGCTCTTGACTACTCACTTGAGATTTATGGCCAGAATTTAAAATGATACTAGCCAGCGCAGTTCTTGTGTCTTCACCAATGCTCAGTTGTGTTTGTGCTCTGGGACTATTGAGTATAACAGGGTTGCAGCTCAAACAGGTGAAGGAGGATGGCAGAGGCAAGAGACTTAAGAGTGTCATCAACAATGGCTTCATAATTTATCATAGGATCTAAGATGGGTAGAACACCATCCTCAGGGAACACCCGAGGAGGGCATATTGATAGTGATATAGTCATACACAACAGTTTAGAAAGTATTAATAAAGTCAAGATGTTGCTTATATAGATATACTTGATTTCAAGAGCTATTAGGATAGGAGACAGTAGTCAGAGAGTGGCATGCTTGAACTTGAGATATTGAAAATAATGGACTTACTGATGCTTACAAGATCAAAAGTATGACCATAGATAGGAGTGAGTGGCTGAGGACGGGTAAGAAATAACATCATTCTACTGGAAGGTAGGGGGAGCTGGAAACTGGAGTGCGAAGTATTAGATGTATTATTTGCATGAGTATTAGTGTCAGTAAGGAGTCAATAAGAATAATAGAAGAAGAATAAAAAGACAATGAGCCAGGTGCTAAAGTTATGGAAGAATGAAAGTAACTGAATTCTCTAGATGACAACATCCAAAAGGGGCAGTAGGTAACAAAGTCCAGTAGCACAAACTTCAACAGGAATGGAGGTTTGGAAGAATGAAGGAAGAGAGTAGGTTTGGAAATGGCCCTGGAGAACGGAGGAAAAACACTCACACCAGAGCTGGGTCTGCAGCTAGGTAGGATGCAAAAGAAGAACAGCCTCCACTGCCTATGACTACAATGGAAGTGATTTTCAACACCGCATAGACAGGTTTTTCCTAGAGCAAGAAAGCAAAGGAAACATTCAGAGATGAAGTTGAAGATGCAGACAGATTTGCTGATGATGGACCATCAGCTCTAAATGGCAGAGTGGAAGGGTTTGGAATGGCAGGTGAAGTGAAACAGCAGGTCTGCTGAGTGATCTATGCAGTAGGACAAGAAGGAATATCTAGGCTAGGGGTCAGCAAAGTTTTTGATAAAGGGACAGATGCTAAACATTTTAAGCTTTTCGGGCCAGATGGCCTCTGTTGCAAGTACTCAACTCTACCTTTTTAGAGTGAAAGCAGCCACATACAGTATGTAAAGGAAAGGATATTCCAACTGGTCTTGGAAGTAGTCCAATAACATTTTATTTATAAAATGGGCAGTGGGCTGGATTTGACCAATGGGTAATAAACAGAGCCCATAATAAAGAGAGCTTGGATTTCTGATGATGACTGAGGTAAGAAGTAGAATCGTGGGTCAAAGTAGGAGTGTTTGATACTTTCCTACTGAAGGAGGAATGCCAGTTTAAGATGGAAGATGTGACACTACCAAGCATCTTCTGCTCCCAGGTGTGGTAGACAGGAATGAGAAAAGACTTTGACATGGAACTGCTGTGACTGCTTGACAAAGAGCAATAATTTGGTGAGTACATTTGCCTTTCAGTGCCCCTGTGTAATATGGAATGGTAGGCTCTCAGCTGGAGGCTTGCGACCATCTCATTTCTAGGATGATTAGTGTCATTCACTCCAATGAGTTGATTCCAACTCCAAGAGAAAGGGCAAGGTAGGAACACTTTGAGTTTCTAAGAAAAAAGACACAAGCATCAGTAAATACGGAATAAAGCAAGGTTTTCTTACTCAGCTCATGTCTACATCCTTAATTCAAGTTTCTGTAATATTTAAAAATGGTTCTACAGCTTCCAATCAAGCAGGCTTTGAGATTTTGTCAGATATCAGATTGTCTAGTTGAGGGCCTATTGTTTGTATCAGACACACTTAGAGTCACTCACTAGTCACTTATTATGACAGCACCTTGAACTCAATCTGTAGAAACAGTTTAAAAAGATCCATGGATTGAACTCACTGTAAATTCTTAGTGAACTCTGTACCCTGAGATGGTCTCTTGGATGCCCATTTTTAATGATTCTTGAACAACAGATTTTCATCCCCTATTTCTGAAAGATTTTTAACTCTCAGACCACTAATTATACCTTATAGAATTGGACGAATCATCACAGATGCTGCTGTTATTTTGTTTAATGTTATTAAACAAATTCTCCAAATGTTTAAATTATTCCCTGATAATAAGCCAGGTTATAATTTATAGGGAGATATTAACTCTTTCAGATATTTGGAGTATAACTTCACACACTTTTCTAGTAATCTGAAAGTACCTAATATACTTCTTGATAGTAAATTATGCCCTGACATACTGATTTATTACTTATAACTTGTGAGGTTTCTGTTATACTGGTGACAAAAGAGATGAGCCTTTTAAGAAAATGTTCCATTCAACTTTAACTGAAGAAAAGCATAAAAATAAGCATTTAAAGTATATTAGTGTACAAATCTTTTTTTTCCTTTATTGAAGCTGTTTCTGACTTACATAAAATATGTATTGTTATCAAAGATATTTCATGGTGATTGAATAAAACTCAACACATTCATTTAGCAATTATTATATACAAAGTATTGTGCTATATACTGTTGAGGAAACAAAGTTAAGCAAGGCTTAATACCTTACATATCCTTGCTTTATTAAGGTTTACTTTTTCTTTGCATAGGATGCAAGTATTCCTATATATGTAAATATATATGACTTGTATTTGAGACCAGTAAAAATTCAGAAGGAAAGTTTGAATTACATAATATCAATTACATAAATAATAATAGCAGTTCTTAATTACTGAACCCTTCATATTACTCGACTTCACAGTAATTACATGCATTAATTGATTTACTTTGCCCTACAACCCTATGAGGTGACTACCATTATGTTATCTTAAAGGTAAATAAATCGTCACTAACAGCTAGTAAGGTGCAACGTTGAGTTTGAAAACTAGGTCTGTCTGACTGCAAAGCCTTTGATCTTAATCTCTATCTCATTATGCTTCAGAAACACACGTTTTAAGCTGGGTAGAATCAATAAGTAAAAGCCAGTTATTGTAGGATATGGATTTTTGCCACTCTTGACAGACAGAGAGGTGTGACATTTCAACTGCTGGCAATAGGTCTTCAAGAGTTCTTCTTAAACATGCAAATCTGTGCTCCTAGAAGGAAAACATATTTAAAAAATAAACATTTTCAGGCTTTTAACATGTGTGTCCTTGCAAAATCTTAAAGAAATGGGCCGAAGAACACGGATGTTTTGATAGGGTTAAGGAGTAACAGGTATGGAATACGGGAGAGACAAACCTGAACAGGAGGTAGGTAGGGAGTACTACCTTCTGGAAACAGGCAGTATGAAAGAACTGAGTATCTGGGGTGAGAGCGCCTAAATGGGAACAAGATGAAAGAACATCTAAAATGAAATTTTATAACTATATAACTTTGCACAAGGCCAATATTGCTTCCTTTAAAAAAAGTTCAACAGTATACCATTACTAAGTATGATCAAATCAATTTATATGAATTTTAAAAATATAGTAGCTGCTCTAAGCAATGACTGAGACATAAAATATATTGTCAAAGAGCTTATAATCAAGGAAACATTTTTTCCCTCTTTCACACCTATTTGCTTCATCATTCTTTACATAAGTGTTAGATTTTACCCATGACCACCTGCAACATGATTCTGAATTATCATTATGACCCAGAACAGGCAGGCTAATATAATCAGTTGCTAATTAGTTTTGTTGCTCCTTTTCATTGCAATCTTAAGTTGGTATAATACTTATCATCGATACATGACTCATTAACAAAATTTAACTATGATTTTAGCTAAATGCTTAGTTTCCATCATCCTAATGCTAATAATTATAAGGATGATGATGATGATAATAATAATAATAAGCTTAAGTGGTTTTAGGGTTAGAGATGTGAGCTAAAAATGATATCTTCATGATCTGCGTTTATCCTACATCAATAATTTTGCATCAAATTTGCTCAATTTACAAATCAAAAATAGATTTTTCTGTCAGCAAAGTAAGATCAGTCTTGTATCTGAAAATCAAGCACAGCTTGTACATCATCATTAACCATAAAGACTCTGAAATCAGAACTTAGCTGCCAATTTTGTTGATGATGCATAAGACGAAATCAAGTACAGCTGGCTCTTCTGTCCTATGCTAACTCTGCAGTACTGACATTAGTGAAAAATCTGTTTGTTTTTTGTTTCAGGAAATTAAATAGCTATGACTAAAATGAAGCAGAGGGAACAGATATATCTGGGTAATAACCAGGTGCCATTTTTATTTTTAAGTTTATTTTTTTCTTGTAGATTCATTTGATTACTGCAACACTACTTGAATTTGACCATTTGCAATGACCTCAAAAAATATATGTAAAAATTCTTCAAAACCACCACCTAGAGGAGCCCTTTTATTGATAAATGGGGACCAAACAACCCATCATTTATAATTTAAAATCCAGCATGAGTAAATATAATTTTCTCACTGATTATTTCTTCTAAGAGAGTATCTATAGGCAAATTTCACAATAATTTTTAGAAACAGGTTTATTTCCTGACATGTCAATTTGGCTTTTCAGAATGGGCACTTCATATGATGTAGGCTCAACCTTGAAAGGATTCATTGTACAGAAACAAGCCAATTGCTAAATATTAACTTAAAATGAGGGGATGAGAGGATTTTCAGGGAATGAGAGGATTTTCAATAAGGCAACATTCAGTTACTGGAGTGAAACTAAATTCTAAATCCTTACATTTATTGGAAGTTTGGTGAATCAAGAAGAATTTTGCCCTCTTTTCCCAGCAAGCATTGACCGTGCCATGTCAGTGCAGGGTTAGAGCGAGTGCTGCTCACATACACTCACTGTTACCACTTCAGGACATTCTGTGAAAGCAATCTTAAGGACATTTTTTTTTCCAAAGAGACAAAAAGATGAGGAGAAAGATAGGAGATAAGAGCAACATACTTTTGAAAACTGGAAAATAGGTGGGTGAAAGCTGATTGCCTTTACAGACCCCTGAGAGTGGAAACCAAGCTGGTAATGGAGAAAGCTGAGAAACATCTTCGGTAATACAACAGAATCCTTCGAAGTTTCAGGAAACAGTATCACTAGATAATCCTGGAATGGAAAGTGAAGGAGGAATGGTGAGTGCTCAAATAGGAAGGATGCTGTGAAAACTGACTGAGAAGCAGTCCTCTCCTTAGTCTCTCTCCCAACTTCAGGCCAGTGGCGGACTGACTCTCCCCACTTGGTAGTAAGTCTGTAGTTGTATTTTCTGGAGAAATGCACAATGGTGCTTATGGACTGAGAGTGGCTGGGCACATTTGAAGTCTGAATATTTTGTTGAAAACATCCCTTCATCCCTCTTTCCACACTCAACTCCCAGGACATTGGCAGCCAGACCCCTCCCCTCCAGGAAGGAGAGAGGTGGACTTTTCCCTGGTAACCTGACCAGCCCAACAGGAAAGACACTAAAATACTGTGAACTAGGATGCCCAACAAACACCCTCCCAGATTATCTTGCTGTAAAACTCTAGGTTATACATGCAAAGCTCCCAATCAGCTTTTTAGTCTCTCTTTCTTAAGCATGAACAAATATCTAACATGGAAAAGAGACCGAAGTAAACAATCAAGTACAACTTGAGGAAATGGATACTATGTAGAGAGAAATAATTTAAAAATATATATGCATGCACATATATTTATATACATATACATACAAGCTACCATTCATATCTTGAAAGATTTTTTAAAAAGATATTTTAGCCTTGAAAAAAGAAAAAAATGGAACATTCAGAGAACAAGAGAACTCGTGAAAAATAAAAAAGTAATAGTATATGAAAAATGATAATGTTCATAGCAGCATTACAATAGACAAAACATAGAAGCAACCCAAGTGTACACCAAAAAATGAATGGATAAACAAAATGTACAGTTGTCCCTCAGGATCCAGCAGGATTTCATCTAGGACCTTCCATGGATACACAATCCATGAATGCTCAAGTCCTTTATATAAACTGCCTTAGCATTTTCGTATAACCTATGCTCATCCTTCTGAATGGTGGGCTGGTTGTTCAATGGGTACAGAGTTTCAGTTTGCGAAGATGAAAAACTTCTGGAGATGGATGGTGATGATGGTTGCACACAACGTAAGTGTACTTAACCACTGAATTGTATGCTCAAAATTTGTTAAAATGGTAAATTTTATGTTATGTATATTTTGCCACATTACAAATAGATAAATAAAACTTGAAATATATAAGAATTTAAGTTGGAAAATAAAGTTGAGGAATTTTCTCAGAAAATAGAGCAAAAACCAAAATAAGATGAGTAGAGAAGAAAAGGGAAAATTGGAGAACCATTCTAAGAGGTCCAACATTTTCTTTTTTAAAAAGGAGTTTCAGAAAGAGAGAAAAAAAGGAAGCATCTAGAAGGAAATCATTAGTGAAGTAATTTAAGAAAATTCCCCCAAACTGTAGTTTCCAAATTGAAAGACCTACCCAACTCTCAATACAATAGATGAAAATAAAATCATGTCAAGGCATATCAATGGAATTTTTTAGAACACTGAGGACAAATAGAAAATCATGAAATCTTCCAGAGAAGAAAAAATTGGGCAGAAATCGCATGGCATTGAATGCAATGGTAAGACTGGAGTGATGCCTAAATTTCTGAATGAAAATTTTTTTCCCACCTAGAAAGCTATTACCAGCCAAACCATTAATCAGATAGAAGAGAAGAATAAAGAGATTTTCCAAAATGCAAGATCTCAAAAAATTTACCTCTCAGACACTCTTGCTTGCTGTGGGGCTATTGGGAGATATATTCTGAGAGAAAAATGCATGCAGAAGGGTGGAGGAGAGATAGAGAGATAGAGAGAACATTGAGAAAAAGAGGATTGCATGAACCAGAGGAAACAGGCATACAACACAAGAGAAAGAGGAAGGGGGTTCCTAGGAGGAGGATATGATTACAGGGTGACTGCTGTTCACCAGGCAAACAGGGCAAACTCTAGAGAGTGGATCGATCTTGTTGGAAAATGCTTGGCTGAGGACAGGGCAGGGCTATCTATCTATAGCCTCACTTCCCTCCACACACAACAGATGTGCATAGAGAAAATAGGTGGAATTTATATGATCGCTTTAAATGATACAATGTATGAGACAATACCAGTATGTTCCTGTCTTAAATGGATACACTGAATCCTTTGAGCCAGCACCTTTTGACTTTTATGGAATACAATGCAGAGGAAAACACAAATCTGCATAAATAAACTAAATTCTCTTACAGGAACTTTCATGTGTGTACACATGCATGCTTGTGTGTTTGTGCGTGAGTAAAATCTCTGAAAAGATGTATGAGACGTGGTATCGTTTGCTCCTCGGGAAAGATGTGCAGTTGGGTGAAGGGATTGTGAGGAAGGCTTACTTTTCAAAATTTATCATTTTCTTTCTTTTGAATTTTTAAAAATAACAATTTTAAAATTACAATTTAGAAAGAAATAAATTTCATTCCTTAAAAAACACACAACTTTAACCAAGAAATTTCACTTCTAAGAGTTAAATCTAAGGAAATACCTACCCATAAGCAAAGTGATATAGGTGCGGGGATATCTTCATCCTAGCAAAATACTGGAAAAAACTTACTTGTCCATCTACTTGGTACTGATAAATTATGTATATTCTTTCAGTGGAATAGTATTCAAGCAGAAAAAATGTAAAAGCTCTTTATGTGCTTATACTAATCTATCCCCAGATAAGTTGTTAAGAGAAAATAGACAAGATACATACTCAAAAACATATGTGTTTGTATATACATAGACTATTTCTGTGAGAAAATACAAACATTTTGTAAGATTGGTTTAGCCTGGAAAGAATTTAATAAAAGGGGAACAAAGATATGATAGAAATTATTCTCCATATATAATTTTATATTGTCTGCATTTTGAACATTTGAATATGCTGCCTTTGAAAACCAAATTGAATTACAATTTTAAAAATCTGGGGCATTTTTAAATAGCCTAGATCAGTGGTCCCCAACCTTTTTGGCACCAGGGACCAGTTTCATGGAAGACAATTTTTCCACAGATGGTGTTGGGTGAGGGGGAGGCGGAGCTCAGGTGGTGAAGCTAGCAATGGGGAGGGGAGCGGCTGTAAACACACCTCCTGCTGTGTGCCCCTCCCCCCACTTCCTGAGTTTCCCCGGAAGACAATTTTTCCACAGGGTGGGGGTGGAGGCAGCAGAGCTCTGCAGCCTGGTCCCTAACAGGCTGTGGACCCAATACTGGTCTGTAGCCCAGGGAGTTGGGGGCCACAGGCCTACGTTAATAATATTTTCATCTCGATTCTTTCTTTTCCTTCTGTTGCAAAGCAAGTATGAGGATCTTTCATCTAATAATAACACTCTGATCGTAGTTCTGCAATGCTTAAGAAATAAAATCTGTTACTCCTGCTGGGATCAGAACAGTTGTCAGCATATGTGGGCAGCAGTGGGTGAAGAGCTTTTGAATGTAAGGCATATAAACTAAATACCAAAGTTGAATGTATTATAAAGTCATTGTTGATATAGGAGAAATCTTACATCAATGATATTTATGAAGACATCTGTCATGTACTTCTCTGTGATACAGATGAGGACAAACTCTATAGACTAGCTTTATGCTATCTATTTAATTAAGATAGACCAGAGATATGAAAAGAGACGGGTCATAGGAATTCCGAACTGGATTTCAAAGCTATGCCTGGGTCCTTTTGCAATGTCTTGGAGTACTGGCATGGATGAAGGAGGATATTTTCAGGTTCTTCCTTTCTCTTCAATGTATTTATAACCTTATCGGTTATGCATGTTAGAAACTGGGCATGAACTTAACTTCAGAGAAGATCTTTGAAAATGTTATAAATAACTAATATTTAGGAAATTAAGTGGAATGTGTGTGCAATGAAACCCCTGATATAACATGAGGATGATATGGTGCAGAGATTAAGAGTCCTGCCCAAGCATTCCACAACTGATGCGTCAGAACAAATCCATTTGTATCCAAAATCTATGTTCATACACCGTATCATGCTCTCTATCAAATGCCATATTACCATCTCTCTCCACCCAGATTCATCTAGGACCAGAAACATTTGATGAAATTATACAATTACTAAAGACACGTATCCCACAAGCTTTATTGATCACTATATGAACGTTTACTTTCCTAAACAAAATCGACAGCTTTTCAAGGACATCATTGCTTTTACTGTGGTTCCATCTGTCTCAATACTGAAAACGTGGGTAATCTTTAAATGGGTAAATCTTTAAAAAGGAATCCTCTTAGCATGACAAATGACTTTAATGACACTTCTTAACTGAACAAAATAACACATTTTTAATGGTTCTACAAATGGCCCAATCCACTAGCTTTGAATGGCTCTGAATGAAAGGAGTAGCTTTCAATAGAAATCCTGAGCACAATAAACAGGTAGAAAGGTTTTACTGGTGCTATTGGCAGAGTGCTGGGGAGGGACCTGATCCCAGGCGCTTTACAAAGACAACCATGCAGAAAGTGTGGAGTAGGACCACACCAAGGCAAGAGTGACTGGAGATAGGAGGCAACATAGGCAGCTGTTGCCGAAGTCCAGCTAAGAAGTGATAAGTATTAAAGTAAGTGGGAAGAAACAGCCACATTATTTATTTATTTATTTTGAGACAGAGTCTCACTCACTTGCCTGGGCTAGAGTGCCATGGTGTTGGCCTAGCTCACAGCAACCTCAAACTCCTGGGCTCAAGCAATCCTCCTGCCTCAGCCTCCCAAGTAGCTGGAACTACAGGCATGTGCCACCATGCCTGTCTAATTTTTTTCTATATATATTTTTAGTTGGCCAATTAATTTCTTTCTACAGTAGAGACGGGGTCTCACTCTTGCTAAGGCTGGTTTAGAACTCCTGGCCTTGAGTAATCCGCCCACCTTGGCCTCCCAGAGTGCTAGGATTACAGGTGTGAGGCACGGCGCCTGGCCAGCCACATTTTTTAATTTTTTTTTTTTTTTTTTTTTTTGTGGAGGAGGGTGGTGTTTTAAGGCAGAATTGACAGGATGCTCTGATTCCTTTGGGAAGGAAGGTTGTTTTGTTTTGTTTTCCTCATGTCTGCTCTTGAGTTATCCGCTTAGCCCATAGCTCATTCAGGGTTCATGTTCTCCTCCATGCTTTTCTGCAGGCCTCCACTCATTTCCCTGCTACTTGCCAGAACGCTCCTCCATGTTGGGACCACAACATTGGCCTTGGGGAGGTGCAATGTGCAGAAGGTTACACATCCCTATGTCAATAAAAACTCTTTGTTAAATAGAACTTTACCAATAGTTCAAAGGAAGAGAGCAACAAAAAACTGAAAAATTTCACAGGTATCCCCATAAAAGCAAACCCTCATTCCTAGTCTTGGTTCCTTGTCTCAAAGTTCGCCATTATGTACTCTCCTCTTAGAATGTGTCTTTCCTCATCTCTCTGTAGTACACACATATATCCCAAGGGCAAACAATTATTATTAAAAACAATTCACACTAAAGAAAATAAATATTTCTCCAAACATAATATAATCTGTACTGAGTCTATTTTAAATGGAGACAACTGGATACATTTTTATGCAGGGTAATTGTTGATTGCCACTTTGTTCCTCCTTCTGCTTCTAAGCATATCCAGATTCCTTCAGGTCTGCAAGGAAAAGGATCCATTACAGTAACCTTTTCAAGTGACAGCAACTCCCTTCCTGCACAAAGATGCTGAAATCATGGGATTATTCAGGAGTATGGATATGAATGTGTGTGTATATGTGTGTGTGTTTGTATAAAGTGGATGGAGAATCATTTTTCCAGTTATGTTTAGCTTGGCTCTTTAAGGTATCTAAATTTATTTACTATTTGAGCTATTTGCTTTGGTTCTTGGCTATAATAAAATACTATGTACTCATAAATATTGTATAGATTTGGGGAGTAATCAGACATACATAAGAAATAAAATGCTTGAAGGGAATAGAAAGAAGGTCTTCAATTTAAAATAGAGAAGAAAGATTGGCAAATTTAAAGAATAAGAATTCTTATACTTTGTAATATATTACTATACTTATGCAAGCATAAAATATAGAATGCTATCATATGATGAGTTCTGGTGAAATTAGAACTTTCATTCTGTTAGAATTTTTAATTTAGCTATTCCTGCTATTGTGATACATATTTTAATTCACAAGGATTAGATGAACTCTCAGCTCCCAACCATAAAAATGTATGAATCTCTCTGCTTCCTTGCTCATTCATTTAATGTATCCAATTATTTATTTCCACTATTCATAGATAATTATTGATAGCTTAATGGCCAGGCCCTTAAAAATTGCAAGATGAATTGGAGAAAATTCCTGCCCTCATGGAGCTCAGTCTAATAGCAGAAGAGCTAGAGAAATAAACAAACAAAAAATGCATATAGGCCACAATAGAGGGATGTGACCTAAGTCAGTGATCTATTTTATTTTATTTTATTTTTTATTTTTTCAGTGATCTTTTTAGAGTATACAGGTGGGAGGCATGAGGAACAGGACAGTGTCAAGTGTCAAGTAAAATTTCACATAGGCCAGGGCATTTGAGCTGAGTCTTTTTTTTGAGACAGTTGCCTGTCTCACTATGTTGCCTAGGCTAGAGTGCCATGGCATCAGCCTAGCTCACAGCAACCTCAGACTTCTGGGCTCAAGCGATCCTTCTGTCTCAGCCTCCCAGGTAGCTGGGACTACAGGCACAAGCCACCACACCTGGCTAATTTTTCCTATTTTTAGTACTGTAGAGATGGGGTCTTGCTCTTGGTCAAGCTGGTCTCCAACTCCTGAGCTCAAGCAATCCTCCCACCTCTGCCTCCTAGAGTGCTAGGATTATAGGAGTTAGCCACTCACCTGGCCTTGAGCAGAGTCTTAAAGGGTAGACAGTATGGGACGTTCATTCCAGACTAAGGAAATAGCTAGTACAGAGGTGCTAATGCATGAAGCAGCATGGGCAATCTGGGGAACTACTATTAGTTGACCAGGACTGGAAGCTGGAGGTGTGGCTGCAGCAAGGAAAAGGTGGGAGATCCACAGGGGACAAAGTCTATTATGTCATATCTCCAGCTTTGACCTGAATTTTCCATAGTAGCGATAGGAGGGTTTTATATCTCTGTGGCAAGAAGAGTTCCATCCTCTCTGGAAATTTAATCAAAAATGAGCACTCCAATTTGATTTTGACATGCCACATGTGTGATAATACTAAATCTTCCCTTTCCGCATCCAGTAGCAGTAAGCATAATAAGTCAATATCATATGTGTATGCATTGATATCAGTCAACAGGTAAGTTCTGTACTTACTATGCCCCAGCACTAAGGCCTTGACTAGGTAGTTGGGATAAACATATGAATTAGGGCTTTTCCTAATTCAAATAACTGAAAATTCAACCCAAATTGACTTTAGCTAAAAGAGAACACGCCTACTTGACTTGAAAGGCCAATGGTTAAGTCTAGCTCCAGAAACAGCTTGCTTTAAGCTCAAAGGTCTTTAGCGCCCAGATTTTCCTTCTCCATCTCTTGGATCTACTTTTTCTGTGTTGGCTTAAATCTCCAGCAGCCTCGTGCCCTGTGGTGGCAGTTTACATTTTTCCATGTTTAAGCACAAAGAACAGAAAAGCAGAGAGATCCTTCCTGATGGCTCTCACACAAGTCTTGACACGTCACTTTGGCTCCCGTGGGTACAGACTGCTCCATGGAAGGAAGAACTAGTGTAATCTCCGGTGCAGATGAGTGAGGTCTAGGTAGTATTTATGTGATGATTCATCCTCCATGACACACCTGGATGCTAACACCATGACCTCATGGGACTCCTTTGCCAAATCTATCCTGGACCTCTTCTTTCTTGGGCTACTCCTCCTGTCTCAGCTTCCAGTTCCCTGTTTCTCCCTCAGGAAACTCCGATCATTCTCCCTTTCTCTCTCCCCTTGTATGTGTCCATGAAGATCCTTTTTCTAGTTTAAGGAAAATTCTTTCCCCTTTGAAGCTTCTTCCAGATACTTTGGACCCTTTCCCTTAAGAATTTAGGATTTCATAAAACAAAGCCAGAAATACTTATAGACCATTTTTGTTTGCCCTTCTTTTTGCCTCTTCCTGGGACAGTGATCACCAAGAAGGAGATCTGCTTATAGGGGTGGGGAGGGAGAAGAGGAGCAATAGTAGAAAATACAGAGAGAAGAAAAATACAGACATACTATAGATTTCAAAATATTATCCCAAGGAATCGCATACATAATGATGTTTCACATTAGTCATGCAGGAAGTTTTTTCTTTTCTTTCTCTCTCTCTTTCTGTCTTTTAAGATCTGAGGAGGTGAAGACCATTGGAAAACAAGCTGGTGAATGAGTGGGCCTCACAGGAGATGTGATGTAAATTAAGCCTTGACAGGTATTATATCTTATTATTATTCTTATTATCATGGAACTTATGTCTCAGTCTCAGCTAAGTATTTGCCCTTTCCGACTTGTATATAGTAAAGTAATCTTTTGTGTTCATAATTTTTAATATTATGCTCATGGAAAATTGATTTTTTAAAATGTATTAGCTTTGTTTCTGCTTTTCTGAGTATTGAATCCTTTATTAGCATTTCTAAACACACATCTTTTAAAAAAAGAATTTTTAGCAAAAGAAACTCAATGAGTAATTGGATTTTCCATATGTACCATCCAATGATACCTCTCCATGGAATGTATGGATTTAGGCTCCAACCAGAAAAACAGAAATTGCTCTAGGTATTTAACACAGGGAGAATTTAACACAAGTAATTTGTAAAACAGGTGACAGAAGAGTTGAGAAACCTGAAAGGCGCCAGTAGTTTTCAACAGGATGAAGCCACTATAACTACTAACATGAAGGAATAAGGGAAGAGCCTGTGTTACTGAAGCCCCAGGTCAGAGGTCACAGGTCATTTGGTAGGAGCTGGAGTGTGGGGGTGTGGTGGAGAATACCCTGGCTTTTCTCACCCTCCAGCTGTTGGCTTTTCTGCTGGTGCTTCCCATTCAAATCCAGCCGGCAGCCAGCTCACATCTTAGCCTTGGAAATGCAGTCTGCAGGGATCAGTGCCCCAGTGATATGGACCAGAGGAGGGGAAAGAGGAGCCAGGAATGGATCTGAGGACAAATAGGCCTAGGACCCGAAACCCTCACAAAGGATTTTTAAAAATTCATTGTGTTAACGGGTTTGATGTTGATAATTTATACTGGAAGAACAAAATTGTTTGCAATGGCTCCTATCAATGAGATACTTTCCATTTAAGGATTAACCATTAGAATGAGGACAACCTTATCAGAAGGGCTGGGCATGTATGAATGTCCATATTTTGAACTGATGTTGGGAGCCCTGCAATTTTACTGAACTTTGTCAATCTTATTTATTTATTTATTTTCAGACAAGGTCTTGCTCTGTTGTCTGGGCTAGAGTGCAGCATCCTTTATAGTTCACAGCCACCTCAAATTTCTGGAGTCAAGTGATCCTCCTGCCTCAGCCTCCTAAGTAGCTGATACTATAGGTGCGTGGCACCATGTCTGGCTAATTTTTTATTTTCTATAGAGACAGGTTCTCGCTGTTGCCCAAGCTAGTCTCTAACTCCTGGCCTTAAGTGATTCTCCTGCCTCCAACTCCCCAAATGCTATGATTAAAGACAAGAGCCACTGAGCCCAACATTATATTCAAGAACACTGACTGCCTAAGTTTCTTGGCCTTTTATATAAAGAAAGCTCCTAGCCCTATAACCTGGGTTGTCCCTTTTCTTTCATTTGGGATACTGAGAATCCTTCATCACTTTTCTTGTTAACCTTCTATTTATCCATTTGAAGCTTGCTGAGATTTGCTTATACTATAACTTCAGTGATATTTTCCAAGATGAATTTCATTTCAATCACCAAAACTATACTGCACAGGATATGGCAAATATTTGTGCTCATTCCTTTGAAGCCTCAAACTGACTGGCATCACTCTCTAAATATAGATCAGGATTAACTGAGTAATAAGGCAAGAGTGCACAGTAGTTTCTCTAATAAATTCTTCAATACTGTTACGGTAGAAGAGTCTTTCAAAGGATTTAACCTCAGGTAGACAGAAACTTTGGAAGTATCGAGAAATGTCCACATTCTAAAACATTCACTATGTTTGAAAAATTGTAACAAGCTTTATGCTATCAAGTAGATCCAAATAAAAGATTTTTCATATTTTCAGTCCCCTATTTCACAAATTTTGCATGATTTTTTTTGTTTTGTTTTGAGAAAACTGGTTGTTTTACCCTATTTCTACTGGTCCTAGAGCTAAGTTTTTTTTCCCCCTCCCTTATAAAACTGCATATGTTTCAAATTTAGCTAGAATATGCTAGTTCTCACTCTATTAAATTTTAAGGTAAGGGATAAGGGGGAAGGAAACTGATCAAGGCAAAAAAGGGATAAGAAGTAAGCAAAAGAGTTTTAATTTAAAACTATGTGAGAAGCTGGATGTTTCAGGAAAATAGCAGTGAAAGCAAAATACCTTTCTATAAGGAGAAGAAAGAACCTTAAGGCAAAGTTAAATTAGAGATATCAAACATTTTATGGGAAAGGGAGACAGATGTGCTTTTGGAACTGGAAAAATATTGGTTAACTTTTAGTTGTGATCACACTTTCGTGGTGTCTATGTGAAGCAAATGTTTTGGCTCCAAACTTGTTTTTGCCACTTTTATGTTTTCTGCCTTCACCAACCTGAAGACAGAAGAATAAGGCATATTTTGACTGTCTGGTGAAGGTCAATCAGAAGATTTTCCCTTGTCTCAGTAATCTACTCACTGATAAACAATTTAGTGTCTTTCACCTGAAAAATTCCTCTTAAACACACAAGCCAAAAATGGGGGCAAAATAGGATAAAGTGGTCCTGACATATTTTGCTACCTATGATCAATTTATGCACATAAGAAAATGTGGTGTTAGAAAGGGCCTAAGACATTATCAGACTGTAAATGTGTCTGCTGTCACATAAATAAAACATATAGTTGACAACCACTCTTTTCTATTCAAATAGTTTTAATGGCACACTTAAATTCATTCTTTTTTTCTGAAGTGGCCCTAATATTTAAAAATGTACACAATTTTAAAATGTCAGAAGACCAAATTATTCTACATTTGTACCCCTTTCCTACCAGACACTGGGTGCTCATGTTAGTTTAATCAAACTTTATACCTGACCATGGTGCTATCCTTTATTGTCCTAGAATGTTAGTGTAGAAAAGGAACCTCCAGTTCCTTCTTTTAAAGATGAGGAAAGTGAGGCAGAGAGAGGCTGTGATTTCTGCAAGGTGACACAGAAAAGAACATAATTAAAACTCTCAGTTCCTCATCTTCCCAACCCCAGCCCAGTGTACCTTCCACTGTACCATTTGGCCTAGATTGTGAACCATTTCCTCAGCCTTTTTACCTCACTCAATCCATACCAAGTTACTTCAACACCTTGCTTGCATCTGCAAATTATATCAGCACCCCAGAAAATGTGGGGTGCATATATTCGGGACTTTTTCTTAGGAAGAAATAGGGGCTTAAGCGCCCATTAACAAGACTACCTCCCAGTCCTACGGGCACCTTCATGAGGAGGACAGGCGTCAGGGTGTGTGACAGAATTGCCTGTCTATGGAAGTTAGCAACGGAAATGTCTCTACAAAAATATTTACCTAGAAAGAAAGCCCCTTGTAAGTGGTAGTCGTGATTAAAATCCAAAATGTTGAAAGATCATAAACTTTCAGAAAATTCAAATAAGCTACGTTCAAGGCCTATATGCTAAGTTTAAGGTCACAAAGACCTGCAAAAATACACGGGAGCTGGGAGTTCAAGTCGTGGAACCCATGCCCACGCTGCTTCGACTCCCCTTAATTAAAACAGTAACGTGGGCCTGGCCCCACAGAAACCTAGATAATGCTTACGTTTAGGACTGAAGTTTTTCTGTCTGTGTTTTTAATCAAGGACACACTACCACAATAATACATCCGATGTGTACTAGCATGGGTGTGGAGGGGAAGCAGAGAAAGCACCGAGACGTTTTACACCAACTAGGGAGGAACACCGTGATTCCTTCGCTAAACTTGCCGCCTAGTTCCCTCCCCGCCACCCCGGGCGGGTGTGGGCGACCCTCACTCCCGCCTCAGGGGAGCGCGTCCGGCCCCGGCCCCCGGCCTCCTCGGGCGGGACGGGAGGACGCCGGCTCGGCTGGCTCCTTCCCCTCCGCCAGCCGAGCTCCTCGAAGGGCGGGCCGGGGCGGGGAAAGGGGAGCGCGGCGCGAAC
The DNA here is from genome assembly GCA_008750895.1 of Mirza zaza. Classification (NCBI taxonomy): domain Eukaryota; kingdom Metazoa; phylum Chordata; class Mammalia; order Primates; family Cheirogaleidae; genus Mirza; species Mirza zaza. The sequence goes on along the minus strand of VSMD01009341.1, from coordinate 69,776 downwards.
GGCCGCTGGCTGCCCGGGGCGGGCGGTTTTATTGTTTCCTTTCGCCCTCCTCCTCCCGCGCCCGGCCCCGGCGTCACTGGAAAGCCGCCCGAGCAGCACCCCGGCGGCGGGTTATTTATAGAGCGGGCTGCGCGCGCGTCACGGAGCCCGGCCCGGCTGACTGGGCCGCTGACGCGCTTGGCCGCGGGGCCGAGTCCGTGGGGCTGCGCGCCGGGCGCCGGCGACAATGGGCTTCTGTGTGTGCGGCCGGCCGCCGCCGGGGGCTGGGGGAGGGGGGCGAGCGGCGGCTCCCCGACTCCCCTACCTCTCGGCCGCGACCCCCGGAAAGGTAACCCGCCTCTTTCGCCCCCGGCCAGGACCCGAGCCTCACGGGCTTTTGTTTTCTTTCTTTTTTTTTTTTTTAATATTTTATCAATAAGTTCCCTTTGCCCCAGGCTCCGCTTCTACTTCCCCTATTTCCCCCCACACGCCCCAACATGACGAGAGAGGGGGACTTATCCGGCCGCCGGGGGCGACCACGTTGTGCGCCCCGGGGAGCGGGACCCACACCGGGCGCGCCCAGCAGGGGACGCGGTGACCGAGGGGCCGGGAGCGCCGGGCAGGTAACGTATCCCGGACCTGGAGCGGGGGCAGGGGGCTTTGTCTGGGGCGCGGGGAGGGGAGCGGACGGGGTCGTGAACGCCGGGCAGCCCTTCCGGGACTCCGCGCTCCCCTCCTTCCCGCCCCCTCGCCCGCGCGCAGGAAGCCAATCTGGGTGTGTAGCGCCAAGAGCGAAAGAGAAACTTCTCCTGAGTGACTGACTAGAGGAGGCTCCTCCCGGGAAGCCGAGATAATAGAGCACCCCTCTCCCGCCCGCCGCCCTGCCCCCGTCCCCTCCTCCTCTCGCCCCACCCCGCCGAAGCCTCGCTCCAGCACCCCCCGCCCCCAGCCCCGCGGGTGCCGTTCGCGGGCGCCCCAGCCCTGCGGAAGGAGGGGCTGGCGAGGATTTTAGGGACTTCCTGGGACGCGGAGACCGCTCAGAACCGTCCCCTTTCGGCTGCCGGGAGCTGGGAAAGCTCGCCCCGGAGGCTCTCGCACGTGGCAGGCAGGCAGAGAACTTGCTGTGTCTTCTAGGAAATTACAAGCGATTTGTAATGCACTTTCGCTAATTGGGAGTTCAAAATTAAACTTTAATAAAGCATTTGTGTCGTCTCGTCTAATTGTGAAAGCTTCCATCCGTCCTGGTAGATAGACTCTAAGTCTCAAGTTAATGGCGCTAAGCTAGATTTCCCCCCCAAGTACAATTCCGTCAGCCGTCGTCGGCGCAGCTGGATTTCCGTAAGGTACAGATGTTGCTAATGACAGCTTAAGCACGGATGGGCAGATAGCATACGGAATGCAACATGTTGCCATATGGTTCCTTTAGCCTTTCACCTCCAGGGATATCAATCACATATATTCTGGGAGGAACTTAATGACTCTCTGAACAGCAAAATGAATTACCTGGTACAATTTATATCCCTTGACCTGATACGTTATAACAACAGGAAGATAGCATCTCACAATTTCTGTGGTATAAATTGAGCTACAGAGCTACATTTCAAATTCTATAACATCTATTTGTAGTTTGAGGGGCCCTGTCAAATCATTCTGGCTGTAAAATCTGTTTCTGCATTGCCTTCCTTCTCCCCCTCCCACCTCTGGACGATGCAATATTTATAAAGTTTACCAAAACTGTGGTCTTGGAAGTTGCCAAGCATCCGACTAATCGATGAGAGTATGGAGAAATGGAAAATACTACTTCCAGACATAGTTATTTGAACAAGAGTTGGCCATCTTTAGGAACACCATACGTTTAAATCCGGAAAATTAAAGGACTCTTAGGGAAAATGTGTTTTATGCTAGTTGTTTCAATATAACTCCTAAATCCATTCATTAACTATTTGAAATTCTCCATTTATTTTTAAACATTCATTCTTGAACTTTGGAAATTAACTTACAGAAAACAGTTCTCAGAAATATGAACTATAAGAAATGTAAGTAAGACCTCCTCAGCAAACCAATTTCTATTACCCACACCCTCACACACTCACTATTTATGTATCTTAACTTGAATCATGTATATGGTGGTACTGATAGTTTGCTGTCTCCTCCCAACATGTCAGTGATAGCTTACTGAAGTCACTGCTTCACTCCTATTGGAATAATTCAGTAATATTTCACAGGATTTATTTTTAAATATCCTGGTGACTAGTAAAATATTTTGATTCCTTCTAATTTCAGATTATAAACATGGCTGTCTTTTATTGTATCACTTTTTTTCATTCACTAATGCAGATAACACTAAAAGACAAGCAATAACTTAAGGGTAAAAAAGTAAAATAATGTATTACAATTTTTAAACTTGACTTTTACTTATTAAGGGATATTTGAAAGCTAGGGACATGCCATGTTTTAAAAGTTTTTGCCTCTGGCAATATGTAAAGTACATTAATTCATGTGAACTGATAGACTAGCAAAACACATAAAATATTGATCAGTCTAAAAAAGTACATACTTCCAGTCAAGTTTCAAAAAGTATTAACACTTCAAAAGTTTGTATATATATCATGTTTTCGCAGAATCATTTTGAAATTACAAGACAAAGTTTCTCTTTTTTTTCCCCTTTGTAATGGCTTGTTACCTAGTGCTTGAGTTAGTTTAATAATTTTGTTGATTATCATCAAATAAGATCTTTTGTGTATGCATATGGCAGAAAATCTTATATAGAACATATTAAGATATATCTAATTTATGGCTCCCTTCTTTTCTGGGCCTGGTTTTTGTAATCTTTTAGTGGCTGAGGTTTTATTTCTCTTTTTAGCATCAGTACTCCATGTGTTTTAACCATGATCAGTGGTGAGTTTGTCGATAATGACCCCATCTCCATGACTTGTGAATAAGCAGTGAGTGTGTCCTTTAATCAGTCACACAGAACTTGCCTTATAAAGCTGTTATTGTCATGAACAGATATTGCAGTCTTTTGTCAGGGCCAGTGATTATTAAAGTGTCCCTCTTTCAAAAGCCAGGCGGATAGTCCTGCTGTGCTTCATTTCAGAATTCAAGTCCATTAGTAAATAAAATCCCAAGCTGCACTACTTGCTTTTTCTCAAGTTATAGCATTACATGTATTTCATTAATAATTGTGGGCCCTTTTGTAGACATTACTATGTATATTTTTGGTATACATATATGGCAACAAAAACAAGATATGTGTCTTGCAGCATGACTTTTATTTTAAATGAAGATTTGATGGCTATCCATTGTTACTCTAAATGAGGTGGCTGGATGCCAAGGGGAACCCTATAGCCAGAAAGTGCTAAAATTGTTATTGTCTACCGGGGAATCACTTTCTGTTTCTTAAGCTCTCAACTCACCTCCTTTCGGTATTGCCCTTTCATATTGATAATCTGAGAATAAGTTTGGATATGAAAACTCTTGAAAATATGTTTTTGTTGTCCAAAAAGATTTTCACCGGTGTTTCTGGTTGCCTGCTAGTTTGCGGCCTTTATCTTGAGCTGGCATGTTTCTTCTAACTGAAAATGAAGAAAGACTATTAGAACTAGGTATATTCCCATGCTAAGTAATTTTAATTGTGATGTAATCCTAGCTGCTTTCTTATTTTTACTAATGAAAAAATTTGAAATATTTAAGATTGGCCAGGTGTGTATTTTTCTCAAGGTAACATGGGACAGTTATGGATAGGCATTGGGCCTCTAATGGAACTCTTCATTCAACTGAGGGGGGTGGAGGAGGAGAGCAACCTGGAAATAGCATAGTCCCATTGCACTTGCCCTGTTTGGTTTTCAAATGCAGAATCCACATTGTTGTATTGGAAACGTGTTTCTCTCTTTCATAGCATTTCATTTAAGAAAAAATTTTAAAAACTGTCTATCTGTAAATATTTAACCAGCTAAGCAGGAAACAGCCTATTATTTTCAGCTATATGCAACTTTGTTTTTATCTGGGTTAGAATGAGTGCCATGTAAATACCACAAAAATTTTGACTTTCATTGTCCTTTGAAGATTGACAGAGGCTTCTTTAATTAATCTTGTTCTCTTTCATGTTCTGTATTCAGATATTGAAATACAGTATTTTTATACATTTATAAGATTGTGTTTGCATTTATTTAATTTATGTTTCTTTTTTTAAAGCATGTAGCCTTGAATGTTTGTTCTACTTTTTTTTTTTTCACATCATTACTCTGGTACTGCTTGATGTAACTTGATTAGCTCCCTCCCCAGTCATGATTGGTAATTAAAATAGGCATTAAAATTAGTCACTTAGCAATTTTGCTGTTCAATTGGCAATTAAATTACTTAATTGCAATTAAAGTCCTAATTTTAATTGGCAAAATGATAGATGTAGATTTAAGATAATATGTATAAATACTTTAATAAGTGTCTATATAAGGATTACTTAATTACTCAACTTCAAGTTTATGCTGTTAACTTTAGAACTTTTAAGTGAGCAATGAAATTTATATTACATCTATTCAAAGGATATGGTAATTAGATTTATTACTTATCACTATAAGGGTCCTTGCTATAAGTTACTTTTGTAGTGTTAAAATTGTAGGCTTGATAATTGCAGAATTATGATGAGGAAAAGGGCATATATGTCTTTGTAGTAATATATCCATACTTTATCTTCCTTTTTTATTAAATTGAGAGGTTCTTATATACCAGTTAGTCTGGGGGGGGGGGGAAGTGGTTTGTTTTATCATTAAAGGTAGAACAAAAACTAGCCAGCTGTGATTTATATATAAAAATGGTTGCAAAATACATGTATTTTATCTACTTAAAGAAATGCTATCTAATACTGTTAGGGTTACTAATGTTAGTTATTTTTAGCAATTCTAGGGTCTGTCTGATATTTTCTTAGCATATAGCAACTTGTTTTCAGAATCTTCAAAATGTCTTTTAGGACTTTATACATTCCAGTGATACCCATGTTTAGTGATATTAGCAATGATCTAAAATCAAAGTTATCCTTCTTTGTCTAATGAAAAATAATTCTTACATAAGAAAATATTAGGTGGTTAATTTAAAAGCAAATATTTAGGAGATGGTTACTGTGAGTCAAGTATTAACAAAAAGATGAAGGATTTTTATTATGCAAAATACTTTTTGAGTGGCATGAGGTTTTACCATATGTTCAGTTTTATAATTTTAATTTACAAGAAGATGCTTCTAGAAAAGGAATGCTGTTTTCTTCTGCACATCTTTATACATTGCTAGAACTTGAGTTCTGAATCAAAGTAAAAAATAATTTTTAAAGTCTTTGTGTTAAGTGGTTTTTGGTGAAAAATGGGCTGAGTAAAACTGTATAAAAACCAAAACTACTCCAAATGTGAATATTAAAAAAGTAATTGACTTGTTTTCTAAGTATCCTGTGGGAAAGAGCCAATTTGGTTGGTTAATATCATTTCAATACCAATGAAATGGCAAAAACAAAACAAAAACTTTGAATATTAAAAAATGATTTTATACTTTAAGAAGCAGATTTTTTTCAAAGTGAAAATTTCTTTGTTCTATCACTAATGTAAAAGTGCCTTCTGAATGGCAAAAAATGCCGTGAGTAGAAGTTTGTCCAAATATAATTTAAAGGATATATATCATTTTAATGGATAAAATAGGCTCCACTAAGCAATTTTATTATGAAATATGTTAAAGTTGCCTTGACTCTTACAGAATAACAGGTATGTCTGTTTCACTATATCTGCATTGTAAGGTCTACTCTGAATTCATTGAAGGAGAATAGTGAAATAAATTCCTAAAGGCCTCTTTCCCATGCATTAAGATAGAAAATCCTATGGGATTACATTCATGTTTGCTTTCTAAATTATACCAAAAGCTCAATTTTATTAAGTATAATCTGCTTAGCCATGCATAAAATAAAATACTTTGGTTTAGATGTGAGTATATATATTATTTATGGTGATTTTTAATGAAAATATGTTGTCTATATATGTGCCAATATGTTCTGCTTAATATTTGTTAATATAAAAGATAATATAGTAACATTACCTTCTTAAATGCTTTTCTGAGGTCATCTAATAGTATTTATTCATAGTGATAATTTTTAGTTTATTGCAATTGGTTTCAAAAGAGGATAAGGCCAATTTTTATTTCCATTTACTTTAAATTATTAAGAAAATAGACCTTCATTGTTGGGTAACTTTACACATTTATACATGGCAGTAATTTAAAGTTATATCAGATGCTGGGTCCTGAAAAAAAGCCATTATTGTCATTTTAATTGAGTTATAAAATACTTTATTTGAACTATTTATGTTCAAGAATCTTGAAGGGTTGCAGTCATATAAATGCAGAATTTCAGTTTCTTTTAGCCTAAAGCATCATTTTAACATTTTCTGAAAGGTTGTTCAATTCTACATTTTGATTCCATTATATGTGTAATTAAACCTCTGTGCACAAAAGCATTCTCTTATGTACTAGCAAATACACCCACAGGAATCCTCTTCTAAACTATAATTTATTTAAACATGTAATCATAGGATTTTAAAACATGCTTTCATTTTTCCAAACTATATGCCAATTTGAACCGCTTGGTGATAAAATGAGAGATTTTATTACCAGTTTGATTTTTTTTTCCCCCTGTGACCTAACAGTGAGTTAAATATGGGCAAGAGGAAATACAGAAAAGCTATTGGGAACCTAATCCCGTGTGTTAAACTGTTTCCCTTTCGGAGAAAATAGAAGAGAATCAAAGATTGGTAGTTATTTATGAATTCCAGCACAATGTGAGTATTTGGGCCTGCGGCATTCTCTCCTCTGGTTTAGCTTAAATAGTAAATAGCTAGTGTGTGTGTGTGTGTGTGTGAGAGAGAGAGAGAGAGAGAGAGAGAGAGAGAGTCTCTAGAACATTGTGGAGTCAGGCCCCCTACTGACTGGATCGGTCAATTACAGACGTTGGCAGTGCTACTGAGACTTCGTCCCATCAGACTCTGGTGGTGAAAACAGTAGACTGGGGTTTTTGGGCATGTGGGCCCTTCTTCACACTTTCTGATCCATGTGCTAAATCCTTTCCACCCCGGGCACATGCAGCCTTACCCAAAACCCCATCCTAAGAAATAGCTTATCTAAGAATTGGCTTAAGCAAGCTTATCAGTCTTACATCCGTTGTGTCTTCCTAAGAAACAGTAATGCTTCCCAGGAACCAGAAGAGGAATTTGCAAAGAACTCTTACGTGGATGGTAGAGTAGAAGGAAAAAGTCCCCGTTTTCTCTCATGTTAATGTCATATGTAATCGCTCCATCCCCAGTTAGTCAATAATTGTTACAATGAGCTGCTGTGAGAGGTACCTTTCCACTCTGGTTGCACTCGGACCTGGGCGAACGCTCTGTTATCGGGAAGCCATACTCGACAGGTTGCTGTTGAAGGATAACGCACCACGTTACAATTCTTTGGCTTCCTTGGAGCTCACTTTAGGAACTCCAGGACACTTTCCAGCTCTCGGGGAGGGAATTTTCAAGTCGTTCCCTGACTAGCCCCAACCTAAACTGAGTCTATATTTTTAATGGCGATGCGGGAGGAGGAGCGTGCGGAGAGAACGTGTGTACTTAGACGGGAGTATCTGTGTACGGAGGGTGAAGGTTACAACCGTAAAGTTCTCCCGGCTCCCGCTTTCCTACCACCACATTAAAAACCAGTAGCTGCCACCCCGGCGTGGCTGCGCTCGAGTTTCCGACCGCCTCAAAATAGCTGCCAGGAGCCGGGCCCACCGCGGGGATCAAGGAAAGCTGCCTCCGGCCGCGCCCTGCTCGCTCGCAGAAGGGGAAGGGAAGCCGGGAGGGCGCCTCGGCGCTGGAGCTGCTGCTATTTTGGGCCCAGCCTGGCCGGTGCGTCAATGCCTGAGCCCCTGCGTCACCGCCACCCCCACCCCCTTCCTTCTCCCCTGCTCTCCAAACTCTCACTTTTTCCCTTTCGTTTGCATGGAATCGCTGCTGCCCACGGGGCGCTGACGCTACCGAGCTCATGCTAATAAGCCATTCCTCGCCCTGCCCCCTCTCTTCCCCCTACACACAACACCCTCGCCCGCCACCACAACATCTCCTCCCTCCCTGCACACACGCACACACACACGCACACGCACACACGCGCGCGCGCGCACACTTCCTGGTTCGATTTTTTTTCTCGCGCCCGCTAGGGCACCGCGGAGCTGCAGCAGCAGCAGCGGCGGCGGCGGCGGCAGCGGCAGCCGCAACATCTGGGGGAAACTTAAGGTGGTCACGTAGGTTTTCCCCGAGGCTGCGGCGCGGAAGAGCCCGCGGCTTCCCGGGGGCCGCGCAGGGCATTTCGTCGCAACACCTCGCCAGCCTCGGGGGAGCTGGGGGTGGCGGGGCGTGCGCAAAGGCGGGGGGGTGCAGGTTAGAACCGAGCAGCCCAGTATCCCGGTTGGTTCCATCGCGTTTTTCGGCCCCTACAGGGAACACCAGGGAGGGGCGGGTGGCGAAGGGGCCCCGGCAGCCTGGGAGCAAGCCATGCCGAGGGAGGAGGAGGGGCGACTGATCGCTCTCCGCAATCGGGGAAGGGGGGCGCCTTCGAACTCTCCCTTCCCTGGGCCCAGACCCTCCCAGCCCACGGGAGAAGCCCTGGGAAGCCCGCCCAGCTCGGGCTGGGCTACCGGGAGGGAGGCTTGGACTCCGGAGGGAGCAGCGGCGATTCTGTTGCTAGAACGCGCCGTGAGCCCTCGGCGCGGCACAGGGGACTGACTTGCGGAGTCCGCGGCGACTCAGACCGCGGCGGGGATGGGACACGCTCCCGCAGCCCGCCCCGGCCCCTCTCCAGGCAGGGCTGTGGGCACACACGTTACCCTTCGCGGAGACGCTCTCCCCAGCCCCCACCCACTGCCTTCCTCTTGTCCTGTCTTTCCCTCTTGGGGCTCAGATTGAGGCTAAGATAGCCCTTGTGTTTCAGAGCAAAGTCGATTTATTTCCCTGAAACTCGTGCAGGAAGTACGAACTGGTGGGCGCGGGGGAGTGTCCAAAGTATCGGAGTGGGCGGAAGGTGGGATCGGAGTACCTTTCTGTAGAAGGCGCACCTGTTGCCTGCTGCTCGGCTGCATTGTCTGCGAAAGGAAAGCAGGCGACGCTTCATTCTGACTTTTGGGGTCTCTGAAGGGCAGGGTCACTGTCTACCCCCTGCCCTCCTTCACTCTCTCCACGTACCACGTCCTCCCTCGAAAGTGGACACTGCAAGGAAAGAAGGGAACGCTCAAAAACAGGCCCTACCCCCTCTGCCATTCCCTTTCAGCACGGACTCTGTGTGTGTGTGTGTGTGTGTGTGTGTGAGTGTGTGTGTGAGAGAGAGAGAGAGAGAGAGAGAGAATATACTGCTGGAGGCTAGAGACAGGAAAAGAGAGAAAAGGGGGGTGCACTGGGCTAGGGAAATCCCACCCCGACTGCCTGAGCCCTCCGAGCGTCTCGTGTCATGGGACGTCTGCCCGTGCTTCCGCTAAGGGGGTGAAGAAGGTGGGTGGGTGAGGTTAGGCGCTGCAAGGCACACCCCATCCCGTGCCGCTCCAGGTGCGGGCTACCTGGCCCACGCCAGCGTTCCTTTCCGCCCGGGCTTTTGTTACACCCTCCCCACGTGTGAGCGGCCGCGCGGCAGTGAGGGCGCGGGGGCTTGGGGGAAGGTGTAGTGTAGCGACGCTGCGGGCTGCGCGGTCCTGGGTGGAGAGGTCACACCTCTTTCGGAAAAAAAAAAAACCACCCAAGCCGGCTACCAAGGTGAACGCAGAACGGTTCCCACCTTAAAATCAGCCCTGCTCGTGACGTCAGGTCGGAAATATACCAAAGCGAGCGCGGGCCAGGAGTCCAGGGAGCGCGGCGGCGCAGCGATTGGGCGCCAGGCCGCTGACGCGCGCTGACGCGCGGAGACTTAGGTGCATGTTGGCAGCGGCAGCGCGAGCCACATAAACAAAGGCACATTGGCGGCCAGGGCCAGTCCGCCCGGCGGCTCGCGCAAGGCTCCGCGGTCCCGCTCGCCTGCCCAGCCGGCCGCCTGCCCTTGCTCCAGCCCCGCCGGCGGAGTCCCCGCTCCCTTCGCCCAGCTCGCCCATCCCTCCCCGACCCCGGCACCCGGGCTCCCAGAGGGAACCGCACTTCGACGGAGTTGAATGAATGAAGAGAGACCGGGAGAACTCCTAAGTGAGTAGGTGCAGCCCAAGCAGCTCGCATTCTTTTATGCTTCTTCCTTCTTTTGCACGTCTCTTCTTTACGTGGGTATGGGACAGGCTCTCTGGAAGTGGGCGCCCGAAGCTGCTAGCGCGAGTGGGGCCGGAGGATGGGGAGTGAGTGCGCGCAGTTGCCGGGGGCATTTGTTCGGACTCCGGCTTCGGCACTGGGGGGGAGCTGGCTCCCCACGGAGGCTTCCAGGCTTCTCATTGGTGGGCATGGCCGGAGACTCCACAGTTTTGGGGAGCTGCGGACTTGCCCGCGGAGATGTGCGGAAAGTTTGCTCTTAGTGCGGAATTGACTGTGGCCTTCAGACACGGAGACTGCAAATCCTGTGTATAGCAGGGGAGGCTGCCTGCAAGCTGACAGGCAGAGAAAGTTCTTCAGTTTATGCGTTGCTTGGGAACTGTGTCTCAGCGGCTGGCTGGCCAGCGTGCCGATGTTTCCTGGGTATTGTTGAGTAGGAGTGGTGTTGGTAAAGTGTCCTGTTACTAAGTTGTCTGAAATTTCTGTCTGGTTTTGACATATGCCGTCCCTGGGTATTTGAATATGTCAGAGAGAGACAAAGAGAGAGAGAGAGACAGAGAGAGAGAGAGAGAGAAAGAGAAAGAGAGAATGAATATGAATATGTGAAGAGTACAGTTTTGAAACTGTGAAGCTACCAGGGGGTTAATATCCAGCACAGGCGTATGTCTAAGGGCTGTGGCGGTCAAGAGTCTCCTTTCTACTTTTTTTGATTAATCCTTCTCCACCCCATGAAGCAAGATTATGGGGGAGGGGAGGGAACAGAAGGAGTGGATGTTTGGCTTTCTTTTTCATTAGTAATAAGATTGTTTATGCTTTAGAATGCCTTCCAAGTGGGAACATCTGAAAATTACTAGGACACAAAAATGCCTTGTTCCAGCAAGTAGGCAGATTGTGGAAGGCATTTTGGGGAAGGTGTTCAGCTTGCTATACTGGGAAGCACTTCTAACATTGGTGCCAATACCATGTAAGCAATATTTCCCTCTCTTTGCAGACAACATAAGATTCTCCTGGAACAGTAAGGTCCCCTCTTCCCATTCCATAGACATTAAAGATGTTGAAAGACAAGTTTTCTGGAAAAGTGAACATCAATTCTTCTGTATCGCCAATCCCAGTGCTCTGTCAAAAGCACTTTAGAAACCCAGATGCTTCCACTCAAATTGGCTTCTCCATTGTCCAGGCCTCACTAATATTTTGTAAGGGAGGGGATGATTGCTTTCTCATGTTATTATTGACTTCTACTAACCTTTTTCCCCCTTCCCAAAAGAAAAGGCAATTTCTCCACAGGAAAAAAAAAATCAAGAAAAGGTTCGTTCCAATACTGTATTTTCTCTTAGACTCTAGTCTTCTTATTCAGGTCGGATTTAAACTAAAATGGAAATGACCCCTCCACCCACACTCTAGCAAAGGGGCAAATTCATTACATCATAAGTGTTAAGTAAGTTCATGGAATACTTTTCCTCTTTCAGGGTCCTCCCTCTGCAAGGACTTATACAGTGCAATGGGTGGCATTTTCTGTTGTTTCCAGCCATATCTTTTACACATTCATTTTAACTGCTAAGTTTAGTAAAGGCTACACAGTAATTTCCAATGAGACAAACAGCGAGGGCATAGAAGGGCCTGCCTGGTGAGTCTACATATGCCCAGCCAAATCTGTGGGAAAGACACCTGAAGCTTCCTGTGTCTGTGTTTCAGGGAGATCGGAAAGGCTGGACTCCCCATTGCTTTTCTAAAAATCTTGGAAACTTTGTCCTTCATTGAATCACGACACTGTCCACCTTTAATTTCCTCGAAAACGCCTGTAACTCGGCTGAAGGTTAGTGCAACTTCATTTTTTTTTTCCTTTCCTCTCCCGAGTTCCCTAAACATCAAGAAACAGGGCAAGGCATCTTCTCCGGCAAACCCTGTGACTTAAGGTTTGCTGGACCCATCGCATTCGGGAACAACTTTCTCATTGCGCGATTCAACTTCATTTCTAGATGGTCATTTCTAGATAGAGCTTGCTGAACCTGAGCTTCAGAGAAGAGGGGTTGTCTGTGAAAAGGGGGGTCGAGGGAGGTGTTTGAAAATATCCGGGAGTGTAGACCCTCAATAGCTTTCTGGCTCTGGGTCTTTCTTTGATCGGTCTTTCCACCCCTGCACTGTTGCTCTGCAGCATCCGCCCTCTCCCGCCCTTCCTCTCGCGCTCCTCCTCGCTCTCTGACCGCCGCGGGCTGCCGGTGTAGCTCCAGGTGTACCCGAGCCCGGGAGAAAGTGTTCAGTTGACCAGGCTGAGTGTATATCACCCTGTTTCATTTCCAGCCATGCCTTGTGTTCAGGCGCAGTATGGGTCCTCGCCTCAAGGAGCCAGCCCCGCTTCTCAGAGCTACAGTTACCACTCTTCGGGAGAATACAGCTCCGATTTCTTAACTCCAGAGTTTGTCAAGTTTAGCATGGACCTCACCAACACTGAAATCACTGCCACCACTTCTCTCCCCAGCTTCAGTACCTTTATGGACAACTACAGCACAGGCTACGACGTCAAGCCACCTTGCTTGTACCAAATGCCCCTGTCCGGACAGCAGTCCTCCATTAAGGTAGAAGACATTCAGATGCACAACTACCAGCAACACAGCCACCTGCCCCCCCAGTCCGAGGAGATGATGCCGCACTCCGGGTCGGTTTACTACAAGCCCTCCTCACCCCCGACGCCCACCACCCCGGGCTTCCAGGTGCAGCACAGCCCCATGTGGGACGACCCGGGGTCTCTCCACAACTTCCACCAGAACTACGTGGCCACTACGCACATGATCGAGCAGAGGAAAACGCCAGTCTCCCGCCTCTCCCTCTTCTCCTTTAAGCAGTCGCCCCCGGGCACCCCGGTGTCTAGTTGCCAGATGCGCTTCGACGGGCCCCTGCACGTCCCCATGAACACGGAGCCCGCGGGCAGCCACCACGTGGTGGATGGGCAGACCTTCGCTGTGCCCAACCCCATTCGCAAGCCCGCGTCCATGGGCTTCCCGGGCCTGCAGATCGGCCACGCTTCGCAGTTGCTCGACACGCAGGTGCCCTCGCCGCCGTCGCGGGGCTCCCCCTCCAACGAGGGGCTGTGCGCAGTGTGTGGCGACAACGCGGCCTGCCAACACTACGGCGTGCGCACCTGTGAGGGCTGCAAAGGCTTCTTTAAGGTGAGCAAGGGCGGGAGCGGAGTAGGCAGGTAAGGACCCCCTAGTGCTGGGGATCCAGGAGTGTGTCCTCCGTCTTGGTGCCAGCAGTCCAGCCCTCGGCTCGCTCGGGGAAGGCCCAACTCTCCAGGGTCCGCCGAGGCTGCCCTGCAGCCTCCCACGGACTGCGGCGGGGGCTTCGGGGTATCTGACACAGGGAAGCAGTAAGACAAGGAAACCCCGGGTTGCATCCCCCCGCGCGCAGCCGACCCGGCTGGCCCCCTCCCGAAGTTGCCAGAGCCGGAGTTGGAAGAGGGTCATTTGCATGTGCTAGGAGCTGTCTTCTCTGTTCAGAATGAAATTGGTTAGGACAGAGAACCGTGTCTGAGCTAACCAAGTGGAACAGAATTCCCTATGGTCAAATTAAGTGATCTCTTTATTTCGCCATCCTGATTGAATAATCTTATCATTTTAAATAGAGAAGGTCTCCAAGGAATGTAAATAATATGAATGCCCACGGATTTGTATTTACTGAGCGTCTCCTTCTCCTTCTCTTGGCATATAAAACACAGCAAGGAGCGGCAAGGTTAGCTCAAATGTTAACGCTATCAATTTTCTTCAGTTAAATGCCCTGGGGGAGGAAAAAAGAAAAGAAGGAGAAAGAAAAGGAAAAGGAAAATAATGAAAAGGAATTGTGTGTATGTGTTTGTTTGTGGGGAGGGAATGTAGATCCCAGCCATTCAGAAATTGTCTGCGAGTTGCTGGAATTTCAAAAGAATAAAATAATTTTTGGTTTATATTGTCTCCTTTTGCAGCGAACGGTGCAAAAAAATGCGAAATACGTATGTTTAGCAAATAAAAATTGCCCAGTGGACAAGCGGCGCCGGAATCGTTGTCAGTACTGCCGATTTCAGAAGTGCCTGGCTGTTGGGATGGTCAAAGAAGGTAGGTCGGGGCAAGCTGCTGAACCCCCAGTCTGCGCCCTTGGGAAACTATTGCTCACACCCCATTTGCACTTTACACTTCCCAGAGCCTGGGATCTCTGGTCGCCCCCTCCCCCAGCTTGGCCTCCCGGACCCCGCAGCTGCCTGCTTGCCCAGTCTCCCCTAGAGAAAGCCACCGGGCCCTTCTCTCCTTTAACTGTACAACCCATTTGGAGGAAGACATAAAATAACCCCGCATTTTTTTTATGCTTCTCGTCAGTAAAGGCTTTACAAGCAGTGGGGCCCTGCGCCGCCCCGGCCTGGCGCCCCGCGGCTGCGGCCTTCCCCGGGGAGGGGCCGAGGCAGCAGCTGGGCCTGGGCTCTGGGGAGCCGCGCTAACAGGGCTATTCCTTTGCAGTGGTTCGCACGGACAGTTTAAAAGGCCGGAGAGGTCGCTTGCCCTCGAAGCCGAAGAGCCCACAGGAGCCCTCTCCCCCCTCGCCCCCGGTGAGTCTGATCAGTGCCCTCGTCAGGGCCCATGTCGACTCCAACCCGGCTATGACCAGCCTGGACTATTCCAGGGTAAGAAGCTGGCGGGGGGGTATCATGTGGACAAACCCACGGATGGGCAGGACCCTCTCCCCACACCCACCCACCACTAACCCTCAGACTCAAGGGGTAAAGGAGGCAACAAAGCTATATGCCTCACAGCTCTGGACAGGGCCTCCGGAGACCCCTAGACCTTTAGACAATCCGTGTATCTACAGACATGAGGACAGGGCAGAGAAAGGAGGAGAGGGACATGCAACAGTGGTTGAAGCACTGTGAACTCCCGCTACCCCACGACCCCTCCCCTCACCATGCACACCAACACCTCTAGCTCAAAAACCAGAGGCTGTGCAAAATCCCCCCACATCTGCTTCATCCCCTGTCCTCCAAAGAGATGCTTTCATTCTCATCCTTTCTGGCACTGTTGGGGGAAGGATGTGGGGCCTGGTGCCAGGGGGGTCAGGGAAGAAGAAGGGTATAAAGAATGACAGCGGGGTGGGGGGAATCAAGCGGTCAGACTCCTTTTCTTACTCCAGCTGTGAAAAATACGTGGGCTTTAATTGGAGAAAGTATGTTGGGCAAACCTAGACACGACTGCAATTTTATTAAGATTTGCAGAGGACATCTCAGCTCGAGACCCACTCTGGGACTAGCATGAATACTAACGTGTCAATTGTTTTGTGGAGATAAGAGTGAACGTTTCCCAGGGCTGGATGGCACTGTATTTAGTCTGTATGGAAATGGTAATTTACATATTTAAAGCGGCGACCTCGTAGCACCATCCCTAATTGAATTAATTGCCCCGGAACATCTAATTTCCTTACTGGTCAGAGAGAGGTTTAATTGTTATAAAAACCTGGCTCCCCTACTAGAAACAGGGTTAGCAATTTCACGGGTTATATATTTTAGAGAACCTCATTAAGTGCTTTTTAAAATGAAATTCCAGTTCCAGGCGAACCCTGACTATCAGATGAGTGGAGACGACACCCAGCATATCCAGCAATTCTATGATCTCCTGACTGGCTCCATGGAGATCATCAGGGGCTGGGCGGAAAAGATCCCCGGCTTCGCTGACCTGCCCAAAGCCGACCAGGACCTGCTTTTTGAATCCGCGTTCTTAGAACTATTTGTCCTGCGATTAGCATACAGGTAATGAGGGAGGAGGCAATGCAGAGAGGCCAAGAGAGGAATCAAACAAGGAGAAGAAAGAGAGGAAAAGGGGTATAAAAAGGGGGAGTGGGGGGAGAGAAAAGGACAGAATAGGAAATGAAAGAGGGAAAAAGGAAGGAAAAGATAGAAAACAAAAGGAAAAGAAGGAAAGGAGCAGCGCAGAAGCCCTGGATGAATGGAATGGAGTTGGGATAGGGGGGCGTTCTTGATTGTTATGAAATTAAACCCTTTCAAGGTCCACTGGTCTACATTTTATTAACTCTTCAGTAATTAGGTGCCTCTTAAATCCCTCATTTATTGCTCTTCAAGTAATTAGTTGTTTAGCTTTTCTCTCTCTCTTTTTCTCCCCTCTCTCTCTTTGGTATTAATTGCAGGTCCAACCCAGTGGAGGGTAAACTCATCTTTTGCAATGGGGTGGTCTTGCACAGGTTGCAATGCGTGCGTGGCTTTGGGGAATGGATTGATTCCATTGTTGAATTCTCCTCCAACTTGCAGAATATGAACATCGACATTTCTGCCTTCTCCTGCATTGCTGCCCTGGCTATGGTCACAGGTCAGTACTGCAGGTGCAGGGCACTTCCCCTCCAGAACTTCCCAGCAGGATTTGTCCTGGCTTTCCTTTGTCACAGATCCTCTCCCATCCTGCCAACTAACTAACTGCCTTGTGCATTCTTCTTTTCTTTCTGATTCTGTTTTCTGCAGAGAGACATGGGCTCAAGGAACCCAAGCGAGTGGAAGAACTGCAAAACAAGATTGTGAATTGTCTCAAAGACCATGTGACTTTCAATAATGGGGGGCTGAATCGCCCCAATTATTTGTCCAAACTGTTGGGGAAGCTACCAGAACTGCGTACCCTTTGCACACAGGGGCTACAGCGCATTTTCTACCTGAAACTGGAAGACTTGGTACCACCACCAGCAATAATCGACAAACTTTTCCTGGACACTTTACCTTTCTAAGAAATCATCCCATGCACTTCAAAGGAACTGGAAAGAAAACTGAAACTGTCTAGAAGGGGCAAGTCACATGGGCAGAGATAGCCCCCTGAGCTGTCTCAGCTTAAGCTGTCCCCCCCTTCTGTAAACTTCCCCAGCCCCTCAATCCCTAAAGAAAACAAACAAACAAACAAACAAACAAAAAACTGTTGCTATTTCCTAACCTGCAGGCAGAACCTGAAAGGGCATTTTGGCTCCGGGGCATCCTGGATTTAGAACACGGACTACTCACAATACAGTGGTATAAACTTTTTATTATCAGTTTAAAAATCAGTTTATTGTTCAGAAGAAAGATTGCTAATGTATGATGGGAAATGTTTGGCCATGCTTGGTTGTTGCAGTTAAGACAAGGTAACACACACACACACACACACACACACACACACACACACATATCTTAAAGGGGACCCACAAATATTGCCCTTTAACAAGACTTCAAAGTTTTCTGCTGTAAAGAAAGCTGTAATATATAGTAAAACTAAATGTTGCGTGGGTGGCATGAGTTGAAGAAGGCAAAGGCTTGTAAATTTATCCAATGCAGTTTGGCTTTTTAAATTATTTTGTGCCTATTTATGAATAAATATTACAAATTCTAAAAGATAAGTGTGTTTGCAAAAAAAAAGAAAATAAATACATAAAAAAGGGACAAGCATGTTGATTCTAGGTTGAAAATGTTATAGGCACTTGCTACTTCAGTAATGTCTATATTATATAAATAGTATTTCAGACACTATGTAGTCTGTTAGATTTTATAAAGATTGGTAGTTATCTGAACTTAAACATTTTCTCAATTGTAAAATAGGTGGGCACAAGTATTACACATCAGAAAATCTTGACAAAAGGGACACATAGTGTTTGTAACACCGTCCAACATTCCTTGTTTGTAAGTGTTGTATGTACTGTTGATGTTGATAAAAGAAAGTTTATATCTTGATTATTTTGTTGTCTAAAGCTAAACAAAACTTGCATGCAGCAGCTTTTGACTGTTTCCAGAGTGCTTATAATATACATAACTCCCTGGAAATTACTGAGCACTTTGAATTTTTTGTTTTTTTTAATGTCTAAAATTGTCAGTTAATATATTATTTTATGTTTGAGTAAGAATTTTAATATTGCCATATTCTGTAGTATTTTTCTTTGTATATTTCTAGTATGGCACATGATATGAGTCACTGCCTTTTTTTCTATGGTGTATGACAGTTAGAGACGCTGATTTTTTTTCTGATAAATTCTTTCTTTGGGAAAGACAATTTTAATGTTTACAACAATAAACCATGTAAATGAACAAAATTTTGTCTTCTTTTGGGGTCAGCAAAAAATGATGGCCAAATGCCAACATAAAATAGAGTTGGAGATTAATTTGGGATAGTTCACTTATTTGACATCTGAATTTCAAACTTGACAATCTAAATCTATTCTAGCAAAAGGAACTTGGAGAATTGAAGGTATTATCCAGAGGATTCAGTACAACATTTTCCCCTAACCTGACTTTTCCAGTCTGACAACCTATCTTTATTAGAATCGATTCAGACTCTCTTAAGTCTTCAGTTAACTTTTGGAGTAAGTATAGCTTTCAGAAGAAAAGTTCAGGAGACCAAAAATCTTTTGAACTTTTATAGTGCCCCAAGTCTCCTCAAGTTCTTGTCTTGCACAGTGTTTAAGAAGTATCTTTTTAAGACTCAAGAAGTCAACACGTATTTGAGGAGTGTTGTATATAGCACCTTTGAGTTTTGAATTCCTCCACTTAAACCTGCGGGAAAGGGTCTTAGAGGAAGGTCTAACCTTCTGGGTCCCTTTGGGCCTTGGGTCAGTCTTTGGCACAGAGCCGAACTCAGTAAAGGCATATCTTGCAACTTTTTCTTTTCCTACTTCAGTGGATGATGATGACCATTAGTGCAATTTGCAGTTTCACTATAAAATTTATGCTTTGTAAGTTTCTCAGATAAATAATCCAATATCCATTTGTCAGGTCCTGGGTTTGGTATAAGCAAGTTGTAGCAGGGCCTCTAGGATTCTATCCAGCACCAACTTTCAGGAAAGAGAGGAAACTAACGCTGTAGAAGCTGCTCACAGTCTGAGCTTCCGCTCGGAGCCCTTGTCCTTGGGCGGACAAGGTCCAGCGAATTTCGCCTTCGGCCAGCTGTGAATGCATAGAGAGTGCAAGATGAGCACTGTGTCTTTCGCTGACCCTGGTGAATTACAGACGGCCTCTGGGTCACTGAAATTTATAAAAGAGCGTTATTGTTTTTAAAATGCAGAGTTAGAAAAGTAAATTTACACGAGAGCTCTCAGGTTATTTTTCTTTTGCTCTTTTTTCCCCTCTTTGTTAAAGACGTGTTTTGCGGGTCGGCAAAAGAGAGAAGGCAGGTCTCGGTGGTAACTTAAGGTTATTTTTACTCGATGCCTTTCTCTCTGGCTAACAGGGGCAAGAGGGTGGCCACTTAAAAGATTAAATAATAACGAAATGTTCAATTTCCTGCCTTTCTTGAAAAGATGAGGCTGGTCATTTCATTTTCATATCTTATGCCCAGCCAAAGCCACAAACTAATAAGCAGAGAGAAAGAGAAAGCTCTTTAGAAATGCTGGGAGTCTGAAGAGCCTTCAGCGCTCATCTCCCAGGTGTCTGTAGCCCCGAGACAATTACATTCCGTCACAGAATCCCCGAGAGTTCAACCCAGAAACGAACTCTGTTGACGGTTGTCCCTTAAGGAAGCGGCGGCGCTACCTCCGAGGCCAACGGGGGCGTTGGGTCGTGCGCCTCCCGAGAATTTGGGGTGAAGGGAGGGAGGGATGGCGCTCTCCCTTGTCCGCCTGCAGTCTGTGCCAGCTCGGCGTACAGTCAATTGTGATTCCTAAGTTGCAAAGTGGCCAGTGCCTTTTCTGTTTCACACAGTCGCTTTCCAAGTCCCGTATGCGCACCGAGTTGTGTGCGTAAAGAGCCTCGCGCGCACCGTCTCTGCATCTTTCGAGATGTGCACCACTGAGGACTTTTCCTGTCCCAGTGTTTCTAGGAGTAAAGCTCAGGAAAAGCAACAAACAGGCTGCGTTGCCAAAGCCAGACGTTGAATGGACGTTGTTTAGAAAGTGATTGAAACTTTATGTCATGAGGGCTTCATGTCGCCCTCGTCTTCCCACGTCCTTTTAAACATTTCAGTTATTGCGTATGGTCCCGGCAACGGAAAATACATAATCATTGTTAGGAAGACAGGACCACACACTTTTCAGTTCTGAGAGAAGATCTAATTTTAAATGTTCCGCGGTCTAGCCCCAATTTGAGCGACTGCCTAGAACGCTCTGACTTTATGGAGAGATGCCCTTAATTCAAAGCTCGGGTGAGCAGCGCTGTCTCCGGCTCCTTCCTTGCTGCGTTCTGCTTTTCTTCGGTCTGGGCGACAGCCGCAGCCTCTCGGGGTGCCCTGCGGGCTTTCGCTCCGATATTCCGCTTTGGGTAGGTGAGGGTGTCGAGGGACAGGAAGAGAGAGAGAGAGAGAGCCAGAGATACAGATCGTATTTCGGGTCCTGATTCTAACCGGAGAGATATGCATGACCCAGGGAGCTGATAGCACCCCGCAGTGATAGAAGCACCCAACGACCTTATCTTTTGTGCTTCTTTTGGGTGCCTGACACCATCCCTAGATAATTTGGGTGTCTTTCTCCAAAAAATATAGGTCATAAGTCTTATGGGCCACTGGTTCTCTGAGTGCAAAGAGTCTAAAAGAGGAGACACAGATATTCTTGCCAACTTAAGAATGTCATTTGGAGGTTCTATTTCACTATACCTTGCTAATCTCCTGGCTTTTTCGGTGTCAGTGCGTCAACACGAATATCCAATTATCTAATTGTATTTTAAACCTAGGCATTGGAAGTGAAGAGATACTTCCAAGACACAGGTCTGCGAGGGAAAAGTTTTATTTCATTGAAATATTTTGATCACAGAGTTTTCCAGTACAGGATACATTTCCATCTCTCCAGGTCCTACACAGGGCAGTGACACCAGAGCACCTCCAGGCATCGCGTGTGTTGCGCATTTTTGCGCCACCAGCTCCCGGCCTCGCTGCGCACACTCCGTTTCCTTTTTTATCCGCCGCCGCGGCAGCGCGGAGGTGGCGGCGGAGAGTAAGGGGCTGGGGGTCTTTCGGGATGGCCTTGCCTCGCCTCGCCTCTCTCAGAGGGAGAGACGCCTGTCTCGAGGCCCTTTGCTCCCAAATCCAAGTTGAAAATGGAGACAGGTTCCCTCAAGGTGGAAGGGGAAGGGAGAGTATCTGCTCCTGCGGATTTAAAAACTTTTTTTCAGTATTATTTTGACGGTTAGATAGAGGTCTGGAAGTGAGTGCCTCTAATTCATTCTCCTCCAAACAAGGTTTTAAGAGTTGGTGTCCCCTCCCCCTCCACTCCCCACTGTCTCGGCTATCAGAAAATAGGAACTCTTGCTTCTTGGGCGTGCCCCGGAATTTCACAGCGATCCACACTTCCCAAGCATCCCTCGAGCAGGGACTTTACTCAGTTTTGAAGTCCCCTGAGGATAGCTGGCGTCGGAGGTCTCAGCTGACGCCTAGTTAACCCCCTCCTCCATAGGACTAAGCCATTAAAAAAAAAAGCGCACCCGGTTGCTACAGTCTTCGCGAAAGGGTCTGCTTAGATGCGTGCATCTGAAAGAACTTGAACCCAAGCAATCGCATTTTGCATTGCTGCATTTATTGGGTTCAGTTGATACTGGCTGACTTTGCTGGTAAAGCAAGATAGGAATTCCAAACAAGTCATTTTTTAGTAATTCGTTTTTAATAATAAAATAAATACATGGCAATCTCCTTGTAATTTTTAATTTTGCTAGAAACCAAAATATTACACATAACCATTGAGGATGGCGAGACTGTCATTCATTTAAAGTCATATTCCTTTAGTCTCTTTTCTAATCACGATTAGGAGCTACCGCTGGGGCCGCAGGGTCTTTCCTCTGACTTTGAGTTTGCCCTTCCTTAGGAAAAGTGCGGCTTCCGTCGGAGAGCGCCTGGTGAAGCGGTCAGTGCGCGGGGAAGCAGGACCCCTCCCCACGCAGGGGGCGCTCGTAGGAGAGCCGCACCGAGTCCCTATCCACCACGTGCACTCAGTGCCCTGCAGACAGTGGCGGAAGAACTCCGGGTAACCGAGGTTTTGCCGCTTTCTCCTCGCCCCACCCCTTCTCCCTAGGCGCCTCTCCCCACCTAGTCTGATTTTGAGGCTCAAGGATTACTGGAGAGGACATATGTCCGTAGTCTGGCCTGGGGCGAATGTGGAAACGCACGCGCTCCTGCCCTGCCTACTGCGCTTTGGAGATTTAGAGTTGGACTCTGCGTTGCACGGGAAGACTTTTCGGAGAGAGCCCTGGAGCAAATAGGACGGACCCGGCCGGGTTAACTCTGTTTGCTCCTTGTCTCTTCCTTCCCTCCTCAGCTGCTCCCCGCGCCTTTCCCACCGGTTCTACACCCCCTCCTCCCCCAGGGAAGAGGCGCAACAGGCTCCAGTGGCCGCTTGGTCAGGTCAGGTGCATCAGGGCGCGAGCACGTGCGGCCGAGCGCGCCTCCTGCTTCTCCCTGCACCCACCGGTCCGCCTTGGGTCTCGGGTCTTCTCGAGTGCTAAGCTGGGCTGGGGCTTCCTGTCACACTGGGGAAAACTCTTTTTCTACTTGTGAGGGGACACAAAGAGGCGGGACAGAGGGGCGTCCGCATCTCGGGAAGGACTGGCCCCACACCCATGCCACAAGCGTGCTCCACACGTGTGCTCGTGACCCGAAGCTTGAAGGTGGATCTCGCGCGTCCCCGCCGCGCTTTCAGGTCTCCTGGAGACGCGTGTAATGAACCCTGCGCGCCCGGAGTGAGCATCTAGTCAAGTGGCCAGATCAGTGCTGCGCTTGGAGCGGCCTCCAGTCTGCCACTAAGCCTATCTGCCTGCGACCCTGCGCGCTCCTTCCTCTCTTGACGACACCGACTGCGGGCCGCTCACTGCCCTCTTCTCGGCTGAGCTGAGCTCTGTCGCGCTTAACCGAACTGAACGCAGCTTGATCCAGCACCTGGATCCTAGGAGACATCGGCTTCAATGCTTTCCTCCGCATTTCTTCTTCCCCTAACCCCCTGAATCTCTTTTACTCCTACTTCTTATTTTTTATCTAAACTTATGTTTAGATGGTCTAGGATTTCCAGAACGCGTGCCACCTGTTTTAGCAAATACAGTGCCCGAGGTTCTGCTAGAGACTTCTCTGGGGCAGTAGAGGGTGGCTGAGGGGCTGCTTCCAGTGAGAAGACTAGTTCTCTAGCATGGTTTGTACCAGATAATCTGTACTAGAGGGACTTCCAGAGGGGATTGAGCCCACTAAGATTATCCTGGCTCTGAAAGCTTGGATGACAGAGTTGTTTTGACAACCTCAAATTAAATTGCAATTTGGGAAAGGGCACAGGATAAGGGGAGAGAGGACTCTCTATCAATAAGCTGCAAGTAGGCCAGTGTTTTTCAAACTGAGGGTCCTGACCCATTAGTGGTTTGTGAAGTTATTACAATGGGTTGTGATCTGAATTGTTTTTCCAAAGAAATGAAAGAATAAGAGAATAGAAATTATGAGTGCTTCGTATACGGTAGCAAAAGTATAAGAAGTCTGAGCGTTGTTTGCTGAAACTTCTTGGACCACAATATCAAATATATTTAATATTTGTGAGAGTGGGGCTGAGTTAAAAAGTTTGACAGCCTCACTACTGACGGACCAGATTGTGCAGGAAATGAAGAAGAGGGCCACCTTTACTTCAGGGTCCTGTGGTTTGCGATCAGTCCTCTTTCTTCAGTTTGGTTTGTTTGCTTATTTTTGGTTGCCACTTCAATGGACAAGCACATAAGCACATAGAGCCACCCCTTAGTACCTGGGAACCTGGTACCCGGGAAGAGAGTGAAGAACAAAGCAGGCATAGAAGGAAGCTAGAGAAAGGGGGGGGGGGTAGTGGACATCCCATTGTCCACATGCCAGGCCCTATCATTTACACTCTATTGTCAAACACAAGAAAGGAAGCAAAACCTTTTCAGGGAAATGGGCAGAGATAGGAATGGATAAAGATAATGAATCATACTGTGAATGATCAGGTGAGCAGGGACTGAAGAGTTGGAGGAGGAGGAGGCAATTTAGAGGATTTGTTTAATCAGAGTGCTAGAGTTGAAGGCAAACAGAGGTGGGAAGGAGAGGACTAAAATGCCCTAGAAACACAAAAGGCCAGGCCGGAAACAATAACGTGGATGAATTTAAAGACGTGGCAAGCCATGGGCTAATGGGGGCCATGCAGAAGTTTCAAAGTATGTCATAAAGGAATTAAAAGGAACAACATTATTGGCATGGAAAGGTACATCTTCTGGCATTCTGTTTTAGCTGGAGGGTTTGTTTCTTAAGCAGTGCCATAATTTCCAGGCAGGGGTGATGTGTGAGAGGCAGAAGCAGGAGGCAGATAGAGTCCACCTTCCATGGTTTCTGAGCTCCCTCCATTGCAATAACTCTATCTACCACATGTTGCAAAGCCAGGTCTCCTCTCATGTAATCCTCTCAACTCCAACCTATTTCCATTTTACAAATGAGCAGGTGAAACTGGGAGGTATTGTTTAATATTTTGGCCTGTAAGTATATAAAATAGTTGGACTTTGATCTCAGAGTGAGGACATGCAATTCCAAGTGCCTTGCTTTAGCACTACCTGGCTTTTGCAGATACTAACTGGGGTTTTCTCACCTCCTGAGAGTAGAGAAAGTTATTTCAAGTGTGTTCATACTTCTGGAGGGGAGCATTGACATGAAATTATAGTGGTATTACTAATAACATAGTGCTCTTCTCTCTGAAGTTTTAAAGAAGGGATTATTTTGATTGCTTTTCATAGTTAATGCATGAAGGAGTTTTGAGTTGCTTGCTTTGCTGCCCTGTAAAAGAATGGGAATGATTGCTGCATGTGTTTATTATGTCACCGAACAAGTCATATTGAAGGTAGTAAAGAGGAAAAATGTTTTTTCTCTTCAAGCTATTTGAATTTTTTTGTATTAATCATTTGATTTTTCAGCCAGCTTCTAGGTTTTCTACCAGGAAAACTTAATTCAAAGTCCTGAGCAGGCCACTTTGTAAAACTGAGAAACTGGCTATGCATGAAGCATTTGCTCTTTCCTCTACTTCTCCTGTATTTGTGGTCTGCAATGTTTAACTGTTATTAACATTTTCTTAAGAGCTACTCTCACAGTCTACCAAATAGTATAAATAGATTTTGCTTAAAGAGTCAAGCAGAGAGTCATATTTATTCAGAAGACTATCTCCATCTAACTTGGCGTGGTCAAAGGGTGACAAAAATAGTCTTATTATATTATAAAATTTATTAGAATATACACACTCGACAAACAAAATATGGTGGATTTAGGTCAGCTATTTGCTTATACAATAGATTTTGTTCATCTTTGACATTTAATTTAAGCTCCATTTATCTGAGGGCCGGGAATAGGATAAGTATGTTCTGCATGTGTTATGCTTCTTGTTTTATAAGACTTACTTGTCTGCAGTTATCCGGAAATAATTCATAATCAGTGACTTAGGGACAAGGAAGCCTTGTGACATGTTCTGAAAGTGCCTTTCTGAAATGAAGTTCTGAGAACTTGAATTATGGGGAC
The DNA here is from genome assembly GCA_008750895.1 of Mirza zaza. Lineage (NCBI taxonomy): Eukaryota > Metazoa > Chordata > Mammalia > Primates > Cheirogaleidae > Mirza > Mirza zaza. The sequence continues at coordinate 44,101 of VSMD01009341.1, read as the reverse complement.
CCTAAGAGGGGTTTTTATTTTTGAGGAATGAAGATAGCTACATTTGCTTCTTTGGTCTTTTGACTAATTATCCTTTCTGCATACTGAATTGATACAGTTAAAAACAAGCTTCTAGAAATCCATAATGAATCTATTCCGTGCCAGGAGTCTGTGTTCTGTGTACTTGTCTTTCTCTCAGCAGTGCTGGGCAGAATTCTCTATATGGGCCACATGTGTAGAAACAACATTTGACACATCAGTGACTTATTTTTAATATATCTGAAAAAAAAATAAAGTCTGCTGCTGTAAAATCTGCACTTGCAGATGTGTGAGCCCTAAATAACCTTTAAAATTGGTCGTAGTGTGGTGGGAGATGTTGGTATTCATGAGTATTTTGACATGTTTGACATTTTATGTATGGTGTACTGCTCTGTCTGTCTTGCATTTTCTCCCCAATAGTGCATATTTTCTTACTTAAATGCAGCTTTTGGTGTTTATATTTGGGGTGTACAAGTCTGCTTATTGGATAAATGATTTTTTATTTATGCAAATTATGTTTTAATGAATTGGATTATTACTGCTTTTTATACTATGAGCCTAAAAAGAGGAGTTTGTAAAGAAGAGATAATTAAGTTTTCAATTTTTCAAGAGACAATATATAAAAATACATTTGCTATATGCCAAATATCCTAAACTTGCTGTGATCCTGGATTAGCCAACGAGGGAGAGCAATGCTGTGGAATGATTATGCTCTCATATGCCAAGGAATTTGTGCACTAGAATCTGGTGTAATGAATAGAGGTTTTGAAATCAGCCTGAGCAGTATTTAAAATTGTCCTTTATTCATTTACTTTCGGAAGAGGTAAAAGGGTCCCTAGTAGGAAAATTCCAATTGAACTAAGAAATCTAGGTGGCCTTGAGGTAAATATCATGTAAGAAAACACACACCTAAATACATGTAGAATCAGCAATTTCAACAGCATTTAATGAATAGGATATAGGTTTGATACTGTGGTTATCTTCCCTTTGTATCCTCTTCTACATTAGTTGTTTCGGTTGAACTCAATGAATGAGTTCAAAACTAATCTTTGGTGAAGTATTTTTCAAATTTATGAATACCATACTACTAAAAGAACTAGCATTTTCTTTTAAAGTATTAGAAAAGGCAACAACTTTGGAAGGCAGCTATGCTCACCACTATACCACCAATGCAAGGAAAGGCAACCACTTTGATTGAAAAGCTTCTGCTATCACATTTTACCTTGTACGATAATCCCAAGGGCTACACGGTCCGTTCTAACATCTCCTCAAACTTGACTAATGTTAGATTTGGCTGGGGGTTTTGTAATTCGGAACTAATATGTTGCTAATTACCTTTTTCCCCTTTAAAACCCACATTGCTAATAATGTGGCTTTCCTTTAAATGTTATTCTCTTTAAGGCTGTAACTGACTCTAAGGCTTTGACATTTTTTTGTCCCAGATATTTCTCCTGTTTTTAATCTCCACTTGTTGTCACATGCCAGGACAGCACTGTACCTCCAGGTAGGAGGACAGAGGGGCAACTCTCACTGTCCAGGGTGTCAGAACCGTTTTTCCTCTGAAGCGGAAGTTTTACATGCACTTTCCTTTGTACCCTCTCCCTGGAGACCAACACATCACCTTCATGACACACACAGCAGTTGAGGCCCAGGGTTTGACCAGAATACTTTAAGTTTACTTCCAGTAAGCAGAAGCAGTTAATGTCATTTCTTGCAATTCAAATGGTATCAAGAGACCAACTTGCATGTACTAGCTACTAGTATCTTCATGGGTTCTCTTCTTGACTAACAAAACCTCTGTGTCCCTCACATCCATTTGAACATCTGGCTGAGCAAAATTTCATTCATAAAACACAAAATAATATAAAACTTTAACATTGAAAGTGCAGTGCTGTTCTTTTTAAAATATTATTTTGATTTGTAGAGCAATGTGAATGATTATAGTCTGACACTAACAAGATTGTGAATCTCATTTTCAATGTTATGAGTTAGGAAAAATTCAAGGCTTTTCTTGAATGTGCAGTGTTTGGTATGCTCAACATTGCTTTCATCAAAATATGTACTGTTGATTCATTCATTACATTTCTTGTCTGTACTTAACTGAAAAGCAAGAAAAAGAAAATCAAGTGCTTGTCTTTCCTTGAGTTAATTTCCCTTAACATGTATTCAAAATAAGCATTCCGATGTAGCATAATGTAAAATACTTACGGAATTTGATGATTATAGGAAAGTTGTGGGTGAGAAATGCATCATTCATTAGATTGCAAGTAGCAATGTATGATAGGAAAGGCAAGGTACTATAAACAAGAAGCTGTAAATAAGCATTTTCCCCCATTCTGTAACTTGAATACAAATACTTGCATTATGTGGACATATTCATAAATTTTGATGATAACTTAGTGAAACAGGACCATAAATATGGAAACTAGGCATATTATTAAACGTATATGATTTTACAATGAACACTTATTATTTTTAAAAGTCTGTGTTCCTATAGCTTTCATTTAGAGAAATCAATCTTCCAGTACTCTGACTAGCCTAATCATTTTTTTTCTCCAGCTAATAACAGTAACTTCCAAAGATGAAGACTGAACCACAGCAGTCAAACTTAACAACCCTTTGATCAAATTACAAAACTGGTGACTAAAAGGAACATGAAACCTGTGATACATTTCCACAAAACCTTATTTGAAATCTTACTCAAACATGGGCACTGTCACATGTGCTGAAAATTGGTTGGAAGACCATAAATAAAATGAACTGTGATCTAGCAATAAGCTGACTTGCGTGGAGTGATTCAGTCCAGATGCTGTTATAAGGTTTTTATTTAACCTTGTTATTAATAACTCTTATAATGAGTAAAGATCATATTAATTATACCCACAAATGGCACTGAATTGAGAACTTGAGGACACTGGAGAAACACAGTAGCTCAAAGAGAGGTCAGGCATACATACATGGAGAGAATAAAGCATTTCTCAGCTGAGAAAGATGAAAGCAAATATATCCAATACATGTCTCAGCACAACAAATTTGAAATACAGAGTATGAGTTCCAGTGAAATATTTGCAAAATGCTAATGCTACAAGTGAAGGCTAGAAAAAAAAATTAGCTAGGAATATTGCATGTGAATTTGTAGCAAGAATCTTGTATGCTTTTAAAACTGCATGCCCAGAGATTTCTCACCATCAGAACAAGAGCGGTGATAATCCTTTTCTGTGTGAAGCATCGATGAGGCAGTACCACAATCCTGCATGCAGTCCTGAACGTCCCAGCACCAGAGGGATGTTGACAAATTGGACAGATTTCAGAGAAGCACAACAAAAATGATTAAGGGGCTGGAGCAATTGACTTATGAGGAAAGATTAAAAGAACCAATTATGTATTGCTTACCCAAACAAGACGAGCAGCAGAGTGGGGAGGAGAGAACAGAAAACCATGTATGATTATTTGAAGAGTGTAAATACCAAGGTAGGAGATGAATTGTTTAGATTGGTCCAACGTGGCAATAACTTTGAGGTATGGGAAAGAAAATAAGAGGAATTTGGTAGATTATTAGAAAAAATAATGGAAGCAATTTTGAGGAATGGGTTAGCTGCATTGCTTTATTATTATGATTTTTTGAAAATGTAAAAAGGACTGGCTTTTTCCCCATTGGGAAAACTTTCAGATGAGAAGGAGGAAAATGAAGAAAAACCTGATAGTTTACTTCAATTTAGAATGTTAAGAGCTTTATAAATAGTTTAAATTAAATATGACACGATCCTATAAAGGTCAGAGTGAATGTTAAATGAAGCTATCCGAAAAATAGGACCATTCTTACTTTCATAGGTCTTCTTAGCATTAGATCTACTCTTGACCATATATACTATAGTAGGGTAATCTTAACTTGGTAAGTGTAATGAGAGTGTTTTTAACGTTTTCTTTTAATGAAATATTTCTCTCCACAAACTATTCTCCTTATTATGATGGGACAAAGTTGATGGGACAAAGTTCATTATCATATTGCTAAGAGACATAAGAAGTGTTCTCATTTGTCCTTTATTACTATTTTTCCTGTCATGTCTCTCTGAAACATGGCTCAGCTTGGAAGAAAAAAAAAGCAAATGGAATGAAGTGGCCACTTTAAGTTATACTAAACATGGAAGTGAGGAAAAGGATGTTATAAAGCATCCTGCTCTAGAAGCCAAGCAAAGGAAAAGATTCCTTCCAGTGTCAGTGAGGAGTATAGATGGCTTTAAAATCACTAGTGGTAAAAGAAAAAAAAAAAAAAAGAAATGTAAGTGAACTAAAGGCCCATAAGGATCTCCTGCTTTCTCTGTCTTAGTAGGAGAGTGATTTTCCTGTGCTAGAAGATGCAGCATGTGAGGTAGAGAGATGCAGAAGGAGAATCTCATTAACATGAGCTCTCCATTCTCCATGCAATTGGAAACTGCCTGCTGTCAGGCTGCTGAGAAGCCAACATATGCAGGCTTCCAGGGTGTGCTTGCTACAGAAGGCTGCGTGTAATTATTTCTGGAGAGGATCCTATGTATGACTCCATGATAATGCTGACTGATAGTCTGTCTTTATTTGAACCGATATTTCCTGTGTGCATTATTTAAGCTTCTAACAGTGAAGTATTATTTTGGGGGTGCATACAGATATTTTCTCTTAAGCTATGTAGTGCACGCTGATATCTGAACTCTGGTGGATTTATTGAGCTGCCTGGAAGAAAGAAAGGAAAAAAAATCCAACATTTGTTTTCACTTTTTAAAGGGATTGTTGCTGTTTGTAGGCAGTCCGTACATGATAGCTTGTGGTCAATTATACCCAGTTGTTTCTGTTTGTGCCACCTTTAAATTTCTAATAGGTATGTTTTATACCAAAACTCTCCACGTCATTTTAGTTTCAAGCTGACAGTTAAAGCATAAGGTACCCTCTGACTCTGCTGTAAGAGATCCCAGGTGCTTTTCTTTATTATTATTATTTGTTAAACATTACGTTTTAAAAAATGCATTGTCCTAATAAAAATCAGTGTACTGTATTTACTAGACAGTTTTATTAAGTGGAGAGGATGTTGTAAGATCTCAGTAGATATATTTTTTTCATTTTGTACATGGTTATAATTTCCGTTTTTATTTTAGCAAACTCCTCAGCCCAGAGATTTAATGTAATCATTTTTGTCTTAGAAAGCGATAGAGAAGAGATTACACAGGTAAACTATGCTGTAAGCAAACGTTTATAATAGTTAAACTGCTTTACTTTAGTTACTGTGTTATTGATTTGGTGAGAAAATGATCTTATTTTTGTACAAAAAATTAATTAAAGTAAACAAAGCTGCTATCATTGCCTTTTTCTTACAAGACTAACGATAAACTTTTCTAACAAGAAACATTTCTGCTGTAACTATTTGTAAATTTAAAAATACTAATGTAGATGAGGCAGGGGGTTGATTTTTGTTTTCAGTTTCATAATTAGCTTATTGTAAACATTTTAAATTCTTATGATCACTTGAAGGAATGCTGAATTTTGGATTATTCTACATACAGTGCTTATACCTAGGTTCTAGAGTGTTTAATTACAAATTCTGTTTATTATTCTAATTTGTGCAGTTACTAGGAATTTGTTGTAAATGATATTGAGCATTTTTTCAAAACAAATTAATCATTCTTTTATTTTTTAGTTTCGTCATGGCTTCATTGTGGAATGTTAGTCCTAACCCTTCAATTTTCACATTAAACCTCTTATTCAGTTTAATCTTTAAATTATTTTGAGCTCAGTTCTTTGACCACAAAAACTTCCTGAAGTGATTATGCAATTACTTTTTTTCTTTCTGTGCTGTTTGGTGTTCCTTTTTGTCTGTCTTTTGAAAGCATAGGACAAATCTAGCCAGAGCTGAGGGGCCATATTAAGGAAGTTGGGAGTTATGTAATAGGATTGTATGAATGAGTTGTGTAGATCTCTTCAAATTCGTGACATCATTGCATAACACTTGAATTTTCTTTGGGTACAAGAACATTATTATTAACTATAACATAACTTGTGCAATGTTTAGAATCTCTACTATGTAATTAGATTCATTTTTGAGGCAGTTAACATTTGTTATCTTCTTAGAAAGATAAGCACTTGTTTGTTTATTGAATTACAAAATGATAAAGCTTGAAGTGGTCTCATAAGGTTGACTAAGGCCATCTTTCTTCCTCTTGGCCAAGCTTGTCTTGCTTCTCTTGAATGCCAAAGACAATCTCCTAGTTTAACTCCAGCTAAACAAAAGGTAACCTGTCATGACATTGGGATTTGAAAAAAATATTTTATGAGCACTTTAATATTTAGATGCTAACTGCTTTGAATATTCCATTAAAAGGAATGAAAGATTTATCTTTTGATAAATCTTTATCATGGGGCTGAGTGAAAATCCTTAGGCACTCAAGTGTTTTACCCTGTAGTGCATTAACACATTTATATTCCAGATAAATGTCTCAGAAATGACTGTTTTTAGGCCCACTTTAGGAAGGGCATATTTTGCATATAAAATATTATGATACAGTGACAGAATATTATAGCATTTAGTGAATGATTTAGTGAATACTCTCCCAAGTGTTTTTAGGATGCCAAGTATAGCTAAATTACATTATGTACATTTGGCTTACTTATACAAAATGTATTTATTTATAGAAAAAGTAGTTTTTTGAGATGATTCTTTAACATATGTGAATAACTTCCATTGATTTTTTCCAAGGAATAAGAAATATTTAAGTTGGTGTGAATGTGAGAGTTTTTGACAATGGTGAGCTTTGTTGCTTAACACTTTCTTTGTGGATTTATAAATAATGACTTATGTTCTAAAGATGTGCACAATGCAGAAAAAGTGCTTTATATTATTACCTGTACAGATACTAAATTGCTCTGACAGTAATTAGGACATAAATAATGGCATACCTAACGAAAGACAAGCAAAACATTTGCTTAGTAATTAAAATAAAACTTACTTCTTTTCAGGTTCAAAATTCATTGGTTTAAAACAGGTTAGGTCAGGTAGATAAAATATAAGCAAATAGACAGAGGTACAGTGCCCACCTTTATGTCATTCTGAGTAAGTTGAATTCTTTTTGAGGGAATAGGGGCTGGAGGCAAGTGGCAATAGGAATTGTTGACATGTTCAGTAGGATGAACCCTTGCCTTAAAGCTTTTTACTTTCTTTAAGTGTATGCCAGATAAACTCTCTGTGTACACGTTTTGCTCCCTTTGATCTGTTGCATTTGGAGTTTTTAAGGAAGGATCAGACTAGTTTGTGTTGATATCGGGAACACTTCAGGAATTAGATTAGTCACCTTGTTAAAAGCTACATGTTTTAGAAAAAAGAAGGAAGGAAGCAGTCTCCAGGAAAATAGTAGCTTTACAATATTTTAGAAGTACTCTGAGGAATAGTTTCAAAGATTTGAGTATGAATGTGAAAGTTGACTAAATGCAAGATAGTAGTTATTCTATGGTATAATTCAAAAATTCAATGCATTGTATCATGTATAACCTAGATTAGGATCTCTTGCACCTCATATGAGCATTGAAATAAAACCAGCAATCCTTGGTAATTGACCAAACATCTCTTTATTTATTTATTTGTTATTTATTTCAGAGTATTATATGGGTACAAATGCTTTGGTTACATAAGTTGCCTTTGTTCCACCTGAGTCAGAGCTACAAGCGTGCCCACCCGTAGGTATCATGCACCACAACTGTTAGGTTTGAGTTTACCTTTTCCCTCCTCTTTCTTCTCAATACCTGACACCCGATGAATGCTACTTCCATATGTGCACATACGTTTTGATTGATTACTACCAATTTAATGGTGAGTACATGTGGTGTTTGCTTTTCCATTCTTGTGATACTTCACTTAGAAGAATGGGCTCCAGCTCCCTCCAGGATAAAACAAGAGTATTAGTTCACCATTTTATTTTTATGGCCGAGTAGTACTCCATGGTATACATATACCACATATTATTAGTCCACTCCTGGATTGATGGACAACTGGCTTGTTTCCACATCTTTGCCATTGTAAATTGTGCTGCTATAAATATTCAAATGCAGAAGTCATTTTTGTAGAATGTCTTTTTTTCCTTCGGGTAGATACCCAGTAGTGAGATTGCTGGATCAAATGGTAGTTCTACTTTTAGTTCTTTAGGGTATCTCCATACTACTTTCCATAGAGATTGTACTAATTTTCAGTCCCAACAGCAGTGTATGAGTGTTCATATCTCTCCACATCTATGCCAACATGTGTTGTTTTGGGACTTTTTGATAACAGCCATTCTCACTGGAGATGTTGAGCATTTTTTCATGCTTTTGGCCATTTGTCTATCTTCTTTGAAAAGCTTCCATTCATGTCTTTTGTTCACTTTCTAATGGGGCTTTTGATTTTTTTCTTGCTGATTTTCTAGAGTTCTTTATAGATTCTAGTTATCAGCCTTTTATCCGATGTATAGCATGCAAATATTTGTTATTGCTGTGATTGCTTTTGAGGTCTTCTTCATAAATTCTTTGCCTAGCCTGATGTCTGTAAGAGTTTTTCTGGCATTTTCTTCTAGAATTCTTATAGTTTCATGCCTTAGGTTTAAGTCTGTTATCTATTATGAGTTGATTTTTGTGAGAGGTGAGAGGGGTGGAAAATTCGATAGCCACATGTGGAAGACTGAAACAGGAATACTGTTTATTGAATAGAGATTATTCAATAATTTATTGAATAGAGATTCGTTTATTACACAATTTATTGAATAGAGATTCATTTCCCCAATGTATGTTTTTGTTTGCTTTGTCAAATATCAGATGGCAATATGAGCATGGTTTCATATCTGAGTTCTCTGTTCCGATCAATTGGTTTATGTCTCTGTTTTTGTGCCAGTCTATGGTGTTTTGATTACTATAGCCTTGTAGTATAGCTTGAAGTCTGGTAAATTGATGCATCCCAATTTGTTCTTTTTGCCTAAGACTGCTTTGGCTATATGGGGTCTTGTCTGGTTCCATACGAACATAGAATTATATTTTTTAGATATGTGAAAAATGATATTGGTATTTTAATAGGGATTGCATTGAATCTGTAGATCACTTTAGGTAGAATAGACATTTTAGCAATGTTTATTCTGTTAATCCATAACCATGGTATGTTTTTCCATCTGTTTATATTCTCTACTATTTCCTTCCTCAGTGTTTTGTAGTTCTCCCTGTAGAGATCCTTCACCTCCTTAGTTAAATATATTCCTAAGCATTTTATTTTCTTTATTGCTATTGTAAAAGGTATTGACTCTTTGATTTGGTGCTCAGCTTGATTGTTGTTGGTGTATATGCATACTACTGATTTGTGTACATTGTCTTTCAACCTAAGAGTTTGCTGAATTTATCAATTCCAGTAGTCTCTTGGGAGGATATTTGGAGTTTTGTATATATAATATCATCAGCAAAGAGTGACAATTTGACCTCTTCTGTCCCCATTTGGATGTCCTTTATTTCCTTTTCTTGCCTGATTGCTCTGACTAGGACTTCCAGTACTATATTGAATAGAAGTGGTGACAATGGACAACCTTGTCTGGTTCCAGTTCTAAGTGGGAATGCTTTCAGTTTTTCTCCATTCATTATGATGTTGGCTGTGGGTTTGTCATAGATGACTGTTATTATTGTTAGGTAAGTCCCATCTATGCCTATTTTCTTAAGCATTATTATCATAAAAGCGTGCTGAATTTTGTCAAATGCTTTTTCTGCATCCATTGAGAGGACTGTATAGTTTTACTTCTAGTTATGTGGAGAATTACTTTTACAGATTTGTGTATGCTGAACCGTCCCTGAATCTCTGGGATGATGGATTATTTTTTTGATGAGCATCTCAATTCAGTTTGCTAGGATTTTATTGAGTATTTTTGCATCTATATTCATAAGGGATATTGTTCTGTAGTTTTCTTTTTCGTTGATTCCTTTCTTGGCTTTGGTATCATAATGTGTTGGCTTCATACAATATGTTGGGGAGGATTCCTTCCTTCTTCATGTTATAGAATAATTTCTGCAGGATAGGTACTAGTTCTTTGTAGGTCTCGTAAAAATTTGGCTGTGAAACCATCTGGTCTAGGACTTTTTTTTGTTGGAAGATTTTTTTATTGCTGCTTCAATTTTGTTACTTGATATTGGTCTGTTCAGCAATTCTATTTTCTTCCTAACTGAGCTTAGGGAGGCTGTGTGTTCCTAAGAATTTGTACATTTCTTCCATGTTTCCAAGTTTATGTGCATAGAGATTTTTATAGTATTCAGTGATGATATTTTGTATTTCTGTGGTATCAATTGTAATTTCTTTTTCATTCCTGTTTGAGCTTATTAAAGCCTTTTTTTCTCCTTTTGGTTAATCTAATGAGAGGAGTGTCAATTTTGTTTATCTTTGCATAGAACCAATCTTTTGTCTCTTTAATCTTCTGTATAGTTCTTTTGTTATTGATTTCATTTAGTTCTGCTCTGATCCTGGTTATTTATTTTCTTCTTCTGGGTTTGGGATTGGTTTACTTATCCTGTTCCAGTTCTTTGACATGATTCATTAGGTTGTCAATTTGTGATCTTTCTGTCATTTCAATGTAGACATTTATGGGTATGAATTTTCCTCTCAGGATTGCTTTAGCTGTATCCCATTTATTTTGATAACTTGAGTCACCTTTATCATTTAGATCAAAGAATGTTTGATTTCCATCTTAATTTTCTCCTTGACCCAACTATCATCTAGCAGTAGTTTGTTTAGTTTCCATGACTTCGTGTAGACATGAGTGTTTCTGTTGGAGTTGATTTTTAATTTTATTCCACTGTTTTCTGGGAAGATGCATGGCATAATTTCTATTTTTTTAAAAATTTGTCGAGACATGTTTTGTTGCCTAGGATGTGATCAATCTTAGAGAATTTTTTGTGAGCTGATAAGAAGAATGTATATTCAGTGGTTTTTGGGTAGAATGTTCTATAAATGTCTGTTAGGCCTGTTTGTTCTAGATTTCTGTTTAATTCCATTGTTTCTTGGTTTATTTTCTGTTTGGAGTATCTGTTCTGTTCTGTCAAAGGGGTGTTGAAGTCTCTGGCTATTACAGTGCTGCTGTTTATAATTTTGTTTAAATCAAGTAAGATTTGCTAAATGAATCTGGGCACACCTGTGCTAGTGTGTAAATATTTAGAATTGTTATGTCTTCTTGTTGAATCATTCCCTTTACCATTATATAATGACAGTCTTTTGTCTTCTTTACTTTTGTTGACTTGAAATCTATGTTATCTGGTAGGAGAACTGCTATACCAGCTTTTTTTATTTTTTATTTTTTTGGTTTCCATTTGAATGGAATATTGTTTTCCATCTCTTTTCCTTGAGTCTGAATGAGTCCTCGTGGGTTAGATGTGTTTCCTGGAGACAGTAGATATTTGGCTCATATATATATATTATCTATTTAGCCAAACTCTGTCTCTTCAGTGGGGAATTCAAGCCATTCACATTTTTTGAAAGAATTGGTAAGTGGGATGGATTTCTATTCTTCCTGTTGAGTAGGACTTTATTGCTCTGTTTTACCTCTTGAGCCATTGTGGTGACTGGACTCTGACCTTTAGTTTTTGGAGGTTTTTACACTAGTGTCCTTTATCATATTGATCCATGTATAGTGCAGATCTGAGTACTTTCTGCAGGGCAGGTCTGAATTTGGTGAATTCCCTTAGTGTTTGCTTCTCTGGAAAAGAGTTAATTTTTCATCAAATGTGAAACTTAGTTTTGCAGGATACAAAATTCTAGGCCGACAGTAGTTTTGTTTAAGAAGATTGACGATGGGGGCTTACTACCTTCTGGCTTGTAAGATTTCTGCTGAGAAGTCTGGTGTTATACTGATGGGTTTTCCCTCATAGGTCATAGGTCAGTTGTTGCTTAGGTCTAGCTGTTTGTAGAATTTTCTCTTTCACTTTGACTTTGGCCAGGTTGAATACTATGTCTTGGAGATGTTCTATTTGCTATGAATCTTTTAGTAGTTCAATGACCATCTTGTATATGGATGTCTGGATCTCTGAAAGTACTGGGGAAGTTTTCAACAATAATGCCCCCAAATAGATTTTCCATGCTTTTAGCACTTTCTTTTCTCCTTCAGGGATACCTATAATTCATATGTTTGTTTGCCTCACATAGTGCCATATCTCTTTAAGTGTTTGCTCTACCATTGTTCTCTTCTCTGCCTGTTTACATGATTGGGCTAGTTCAAAAGCCTTGTCCTCAAGCTCTGGGATTCTTTCTTCTCCTTGGTTTAATCTGTTGCTGAAACTTCCTGTTGCGTTTTGAAAATTCCTCTTTCATTTCTTTAAGTTCTATTATATCCTTCCTAATTTTGTCAAGTCCTTTAGCAACTTTTCATTAATTTCCTGAAATATTTTTTGGGCTTCTTTTTGTTGGTTTTCAACTTTCTTGTCAATTCCTTTAATCTTATTTGCAGTACATATTTTGAATTTCATTTCTGTCATTTCATTGTAGTTGGAGTTCACTGCTATAGCTCCATTGTGATTCCTACCAGGCATTGATCTGTTTTGATTTTTCATGTTGCCAGGGTTCTTTTGCTGTTTATTTCTCATCTGAACCCTCTTTTCTGAGTTCTGTGTTGATAGGTTTGCAGGACTCCTGTTCTTTGCTGGGGACTCTCCAGATAGTTGCAAGATGTTCAAGTTTTGAGTTGGATAAGAGTCTCTTCACTCAGACTGGTGTTGTGAAGATTGCTCTACTCACGGTCTCCCCACAGAAGTAATTGCATCAGCTAGATAAGGTTGTTGGTGGGTGATTGCTCAAAGGAGATCAGTGTGCTGGCAGCTTGAGACTGTGGGATCCCTGGTGAGGTGTTGGACTTTGGAGCAGCTGGAACAATCTTCCAGCCCTGATTTGATGGTAGAGACTCTGGGGGAGGGTATTGACATCCAGGTGCAGTGCTGGAGACTTGGGGATGGTGCCTTGGGCCTGGTGTGATTTCTGGAGGCATAGGTTCTGGTGCAAGAGCCTCAGAGTTAGGACTAGGAAGGAGCCACAAGCAGAACTTCTAAGCAAGGCCTCCGTTCCAAAAGTGGGGCTGTGCAGATGGTGCCCCACCAGACCTGAGGGTGAAGTTGAGGCAAAGAAGGCAGAAGGCAATTGAGGCCTTGAGGGCGGAGTTGGGGCAAGCAAGCAGCTGGCTACTCTGCAGGTGCTAGGGTCTGGCTAATGCTAAATCACATGGGCTGCTGTTGGCTCTGACAGCCCTGGGATTGAGAGGTCTTCCATGCTCTTCTTGGAGCCTGCTAAAGCGGCCACCCCAAGTCTCTCAGTTTTGAGCTGACTGTGTTCCTGCATGAAAGCCTCTGAGCTGGGACTGGGGTAGAGTCAGAAGCAAAGCCCATGAGCAGTGGCTCTGAGCCAGAAGCGAGGGCTATGTAGATGGTGGGCCAACCCGACCTGGAGGGTGGGATCAGGGCTAGGCAGGTAGGAGGTGGCTTGGGCTGGGAGGGTGGAATGGGGCCAAGCAAGCTACGGATGGCTTCTAAGGCACAAGAGTCCTGTGGATTCTAGGTCAGATGTGCAGAGGTTGCAGCTTTCCATGCCCTACCCAGCACTTGTGGAAGCAATAGCCTGAGGCTTCCACTTACTTTTTATTTCAATTCCACTCTCCCACCTTATTAATTTTGTGGTTGTAGCTGGTGGTTTGTCATGCTGTTCCATGGTAAGGGCCTCTTTTGGATTCACGTATTTGGCCAATCTTGACAGCAAATTCTTTATGTGCTAGAATGTAGGTATACTGGGAAGACAAAGAAGAAAATCCATAGTCATTACTCTCAAGTCTCTTGCAATCTAATAAGGGAGACATACATGAAAACAGACACTTTCAACATGTTAAGAGCTCTAATTTGGGCCTGTTAGCCATTTGTTTGTCATAGTGTCCACAAATCCTTGGGGAGATCCTCTCTTTTGTAGAGAAGGTAAGAGTTTGCTTCTAAGACAAAAAGAAAATGTAAAATTAAAGGCATATGGATAGTATAAGACATAGAGTTTTCTGAGAAATGCTGGCATGTAGAATTCAAGAAAGGGATAAATGGAAGAAAATATTGGACTGATATTCTGAACCTAGATTCTGTAAGCCATATGCTATGGCTTGAATGTATTTCTCAAAAGTTCATGTGTTGAAAGCTTAATCCCCAATGCAACAGTCTTGAGAGGAGGGACCTTTAAGAGGTGATTAGGCCATGAGGGCTCCATCTTCATGAAGGGATTAATGTTGTTATCTCAGGAGTCGATTAGTTATCTCAGGAGTGGGTTCCTGATAAAAAGTGTAAGTATGGCTCGATTTTCTCTCCCTGTCTCTCTTGATAGGTCACCATATGATGATGCTTTATATTATGGGATGACACTCACGAGATGTCAGTGCCATGCTCTTGGACTTCCCTGCCTCCAGAACAATGAGCCAAATAAACTTCTGTTCTTTATAAATTACCCAGTCTCTGGTATTCTGCTATAACAGCAGAAAACAAACTAAGATATGATATAAAGGATTTACTTTTATATTTTGACCAATAGGCAATAATGAGCAATTTATGAATCTTGAACTAGGAAATAAAAATATCTGATTAGATTTTTATAAAGATATCTTATTAGATTTTTATAAAGATCACTCTGGCTACACATGGAAAATGGATTGAGGGTGAGAAGTTTATTTAAAAAATTGAGATACAACCTAGGGGAAAGTTGTAGACATCTAGAGAAAAGATGGGTACCTAAATTAAGACAGTGGCAATGGGCAAACAAGGAAAATGGATAGATCCAAGAGATGTTTTATAGGAAGCATAAAAATAACCAAGAAATGGACTACCTGTGAAAGACAAAAGGAAGGAGTGGAATATAATTTGATCCTTAGATCTTAGGTTTGAGTGTTAGGGAGGTGGCAGTGAACACTATGGATACAGAGCGATTATTGTGGACTCTAAACTCCTCATCTTGGTTTTCTAATCTATCAGCTATAGCAGGCAATGTAGGAACTTCAAGAACCCTTCCCCACTCCTCCTGTAACAATACATATGATACACACTTTTTTTAAACATGTAAATTAACTATTTTTAATTAAGACAATATATTTATATAGTTTCAATAAATCAAATCATATGTAAAGGCCTATAAGTACAGCAGTTCTTGACACTACCTCTCCCCATTCCCTAGTCTGTCTTCCCAGAGGCAATCGCTTTCAGTTGTTTTCCTAAACATTAGGATTAACACTTTTATTTCTGGATCTCTCAATTTTGGACTTTATTGACTTCTCATTATGACAGTTGAGAAATTTGCTCTGTTCCAAGCCATTTCTACTGTCCTCTGGTTCTCTTCATATTCATTTCCTCCATCCTTTCAATGTATTTCTATCATAATTTTTAGTTCAATCTATAGTACATTATGATGATTTTTATGATTTATTTTTTCTTGCAAATTTTATCTTTCCTTTCCACCTCATCTTTCCCTTGCCTATTTTTCCAATGTTGACTATCATTCTACTTCGTCTGCTAAGCTTCCTGTGTTCTTTCTGACTACATTTTTCAAGTGCCCAGATTGGTTGCACCCTGTTTATAGTTTTTCTAAATTCTTAAACATAATTTCAAACTCTCTAATAATTTCAGCCTCCTCACATACTCCCTATCCCCACTCCTGCCCCACACCTATCTCCCTCATTGCCCAGACTTTCTAATGTGGTTTAGAGGGAATGCAAGCTCTCATTCTGGTACTCTCCTTCACTGGTCTCCTCTGTTGGTTCTCCTGCTTCCTTGATCTCATGCTCTTCTCTTTCTTGGTTTTACTCTCCTGTGCTGTGGTGTATCCTTCCATAACATTCTAAGAAAGAGTGTACGGGAGGTAAATTTTCAGCAACTTTGTATGTCTGCCAATATCTGTATTTTTTTCTGATGCTCATTTAATTGCTTGGTTGGTTATAGAATTCTAGATTGAAAATCATGTTTTTCTCTGAATCTTGAAGGCATTCCTTTTGCATGTAGTGTTGCTGTTGAGAAGCTTAATGCCATTCTGATGACTGTGTTTTTAAAATTTTTTGTTTTGTTTTCTGTATATGGCCTCTTCCTCTCTGGAAGCTCTTAGGATCCTTTTTTAAATTTTAACATTATGAAATTTTATGATTCTGGACTTTGTTGTGGACCTTTATTAATTTATTAGGTTGTCCTGTGTCTTTTTAGTGGACCCTCACAATCTAGAATTTCACTCAGTTTTAGGACAGTCTCTTCAATGATTTTTATTTGATAATTTTTTTCCCTTTTAATCTGTGTTCTCTCTTTTGGGAACTCCTGAGGGAAAACTCAAGATTTTGACTTTTTTAACTAATATTTTGATATAATTATTTTTATTTTCTTTTTCAGTTATTATTTCTAACACATAATTAGAGATCATTTTTTACACTACAAGTTAACAAATAAATTTGTTATATTGAAAATATTCTTTGTTGGTGAGGGGAAATGAGCTTTCTCCTAAAGCTGTGGAATGGTATATCCACTGGGATAGGGTTTTTAGAAGATGATTTGGTTGTAGCCATGGTAATGGTGTTCAATGTTAACATTATATCCCCTTGAGAAATAACTCCTTAAGCAAATGGATAAATGGACATGGATGTTTAGTGTTTCATTATTTGTATGTGTGAAGCAGGAAAAAAACCTAAAATGTCTCTAAGGGGAATTATTAAAGAAACTATGATCTTCTATTCAAGTCTTTAGCCCATATTAATTGGGTTATTTTATTTTTTGCTATTGTGTAATAGAATAATTTGGAAATCTATTTCCAAATTATTTCCAAATCTATTTCCAAATCATCTAATTTGGAAATTAACCCTGTATCAGGTATATGGTTGCACAAATTGTCTTTCATTCTATGGTTTTTGGTTTTACTTTGTTAATTGTTTACTTTGCTGTGCAGCTTTTTAGTTAGATGTAGTCCCACTTGTCTATTTTTGCTTTTGTTGCCTGTGCATCTTTCCCTTGCCTATTTTTCCAATGTTGACTATCATTCTACTTCGTCTGCTAAGCTTCCTGTGTTCTTTCTGACTACATTTTTCAAGTGCCCAGATTGGTTGCACCCTGTTTATAGTTTTTCTAAATTCTTAAACATAATTTCAAACTCTCTAATAATTTCAGCCTCCTCACATACTCCCTATCCCCACTCCTGCCCCACACCATAAATATGACACCAGGGTCATATTTATGAAATTATTGTCAAGACCAATGTCATGAAGCTTTTCCTCTAAGTTTTCTTCTGGAAGTTTTACAGTTTTAAATTCTATGTTTAAATTTTTAATTGGGCTGGGTGTGGTGGCGCCTGCCTATAGTCCCAGCTCTTAGGAGGCTGAGGCAGGAGGATTGCTCGAGTTCAGAAGTTTGAGGTTATAGTGAGCTATGATAATGCGACTGCAGTTTAGCTGAGGTGACAGAGACCTTGCCTCAAAAACTTTTTTTAAAAATTCATTTATAGTTGATTTTTGTGTATAGTGTAAGTGTTCAGTTTCATTTTCTTGCATGTGGATATCCAGTTTCCCAACAGCATTTGTTGAAGATACTGTTCTTTCCTCATTGAGTATTCTGAGCACCCTTGTTGAAGATTAGTTGACCATATACTTGTGGATTTATTTCTGGGATCTCTATTCTGCTCCATTGGTCTATCTATCTGTCTTTAAACCAGTGCAATACTGCTTTTATCAGGTAGCTTTGCAATATATTTTGAAATTAGAAAGTGTGATGCCTAAAGGTTTATTTTCTTTCTCAAGATTGTTTGGCTATTCAGGTCTTTTGTGGTTCCATGTGAATTTAAGCATTTTGTTTTCTATTTCTGTAAGAAATGGTATTGGGATTTTGATAGGGATTGCAGTGAATCTGTAGAGCTTTGGCATCCATCCCTCATTTTAATCTTATGGATTCAGAATATTTTCTACCACTGTAATCTATACTTTGAAAATTATGAATATCCTAGCTTAAGTGATTTTATAATCATTCAATAAGTGTTATTTTATTAATATTTCTGAATGGTTTTTACTTTAAGAATTGAAAACATATTTATCACTTACTATTTTCTAACATACTCTGTCTTTCTTGAAGAATACATAAAGTACAGAGTGAAAACAAAATCTATCAAGATTGGTTCAACAGCCTTTGGTTATGAAAGTCTCAAGGAGTGCCCGATAGTCAGTTTTGATTAGTAAGAAGAGAGAAGCAAGGAAGAATGAATCAGCGACCACACATGCGAGTCAATCTAGGATCAAGAGATCAATTTTTTTTTTCATGTGAATGACTCAGTTTTCTTTTTTATGCTACTGTGGAAGACTACACAGTATGTAAAGACTTCAAATTTGTATCATCCTTGAAAACTTTATAAACAGGAGAAAAATTTGCTCATTTAAAGAGGAATCATATTAAAACTAAAAATATGTACTGTAGCAAAGAATGCAAGTGTGTTCAACAATGGGTCATGTAAAAAAATCTGTTCTTCATAACTTACATATCAAAAAGATAAGGGTTTTAAAGACTCTTGGTATTCTTTCCTTCATCACAAATTGCTAGCTGATAACACTTGGTCTTTTGAAAATGTCCTTAAGTTGCCTGTTTTTTTTTTTTTTAAGAAAAGGTCCATTTGGGGTTCTTTGTATCACCTCTTAACTTCAAATTCTAAGTGCAGACTCAAGTTTGTCATGTTTCTTGCTGCTGGCAAATCTTATGCAAAAAGTAACTCAGAACCACAAAGTGATAATGTGTTCTGTTTTTAAAGGCAGTTTCCATGTGTCTAGGCCACATTTCAAAGCATCAGACTGTATGGTCCACTTGAAGGCTACAAATTCTTCTATAGACAGATGTCTATGAAATGTGACTTCTTTTTTATTTTTGGTTGTCATGATTGCTCCTTTGAAGTTTCTATAAAGATAAGCAAAAAATCAGGAATAGGGACTATTGCAGGAAAAAAGTCACTGCTATTCCAAAGCTATTTTATTTATGCATTAAAAAATGTCCACTTTATACCATTCTTTTTCAAGCAGGTAAGGTAAATGCTTAATATTTTTGAAAGAAAAGGAAAACATACATGCTGTAAGAAAATAAAATATTCATATATTTAAACTATAGTCTTTTATGTAAGAGGAAGAACACATAAATGTTGATGCATATGAAAATATAGCTCATATTAAAAATAAGCATTTGTTTTTCAAAGAATTAGACAGTGCAATAGATTCAGCAAGAGTAGGGATTTTATTCTTTAAAACAATAGGTCTGGGTAAATCACTACTGCATGGAGGTATTAAAGCACTCAACTATGGTTAGAAAGATGCAAATATGTCTATGAAAATCATGCAATTTATATTTCATTGAAAGCTTATAGTAAAAACAAATGTGATGCCTATTGTTAAAAAATCATGTCTTTGTAGCTGCCCATGTCTCTATTTCAAGGTTATAAATATTTACTAAAGAAAGAATCAATCTCTAATCAAAATAAATTATAATTCAAGGATGAGATAATATCATGTTCAGAACTTAACAATCAGAAATCAGAGAAAGGAGCCATCATTGAAGCCCTTATAGTAACCTGCATTCTTTCTTATTGATACCAGCCAAAGAATTTATTGCCTAAAATTACTTTTTTAAATAACAGATTAGCTAGAGACTTGAAGTTTCTCTTTTTGATCCTTTCAAAGGATTTCCAGTTATTCAATTCATAAAACAGAGCTCACTTGGAGCTGGAGAGCCATGGGAGGTAGAAAAAGGGCAAGAAATGGGTCTGGAGACAGAAGTGGGAGTTAGGTCACACAGGATCCCATAAATAGTGCTGACATTATCCTTAGGGCAATGGGTAGCCATTGACACAGGATGCCAGGAGTCTCTATCATTCTTATTTGAACATGATGACTTAGATCAAGATGATTTTTTCTGTGATCAAATATGCCTAAAGGGGAAATTCATATAGAAAACAAGGTATTAGTGAATTAATTAAGCAAATACTTACGAGGTTTCTTCTATATACTAGGTATCATGGGGCATACAAAAATAAAAGACACAGATGCTAAATCTAATGGAGTATTTACAAAGATCAATAGATATGCTATAACATGAGCAGTGCTAGGAAAGAGGCATGCACATTGTGTAATGGGAACACAGGAGAGAGGCATATTTATTTTACATTGTTAGAAAATGAAAAAAAAATCTGGATGTATAATTTTTTCTTCAGACATATGGACGAAGCATATAGAAGTTATTTTAAAATACTTCTAGTGTTTGTGTGTGTGTATGGAATCTTTACAAGGTGTACAACACTTTTCTTACTTATAAACAGCATTGCACACACGGATCTGACATGGGCTTAACATCTCCTCTGTTCTGGATTGACCTAAACTATAATCCATAACTTCATATAATTTGATGTACAGAATAACTATGTTGGAAATCACCCTTAAAATTAATTACTAAGAAAAGTATTGATTTATTGTTTTGTACAATCTATTCTGCTACTGAAGACTTTTAGTGTTATTTCATTTAAAAATGTATTGAGCACCTAGTATGTGCCAGGAAATATGCTAGAACTGGATTAATATGAAAAAGATAGACAGTCCTTGGTCATCCAGAAAGTACGATCTAATGGGAAATACAGGTGACTAAACAGGGAATACACATTGTTGTGTGTTTTTTTTTTAATTGGTGATTTTTCTCTTTTTCCTCACTGGCAGCTGCCGCTTCTCAGTATTGAGTCTTTTCAAAATCTGATTTGAATTGATAGCACTTAGGAGTTATGGATAAAAATCATTGTTTTTCCTTGTTCAAGAGCTACTTTCTTTGTGTACTATTCCTAGACAGATAATAGCATAACTATGATGTCTTATTTATTCAGTTGGCTTGTTTAAAGCGTTTGGGAACAAGCCAGTTATAAATGAATGAATAATTATTTACAAGTATCATTGATGGAGTGCTTGCTGTGTATCCTTTACATGCATTAACTCATTTAATCATCAGAACAACCCTGTGAAGAGGGTATGTATATATTCTCCATTTTATATATGAGGAAACTGAAACACTGAAAGGTTAAGTAACTTGCCTGAGGTAACACAGCCAACAAATGTTGAAGTCGGGATTTATCACCGGCACCTAGTAGCCAGGTGCCAGAACCATTACTGTTATCCAGTGTATGATGCTTACTCCAGGAAGAATCAATACATAACCATTCAGCCTTATATAAAGGAGAGGTTTAGTGCCAGAGTTCTAAATTATAAAGCCTTGAATGTCATTGATTATACTATCTAGTGGCGCACACACACACACACACACACACACACGAAAAAAGACCACTTATCCTCAGATCATCCCAAGAGACCTAAAGTAGAGCCTGACATTTCCACCAGAACAATTATTCCTTTGAGATGAGATAGACATTCTAGATGGTCCCTCTAAAGCAAACGGTTGTCCTGCTATGGAAGCAGTATACTTGTGAAATGCACTATCATATTAGCATGCATTAAATTGTTAAATAATCTAGCCATCTCTTAAACAAGTTTGGGTAGCATATGGGACAAGTGAATTTTAAGAGGAAGTTAGAGCCTTGCAACCACATGTCCCTCCTACGGAGGATAACACCAGTGCTGAATTGCACTGGACATCCCACCGGGGCTCAGCACAAGGCTAGTGGGTCCTTTGAGGGGGATATTGGTGCCAGTGACATCCTCAGCCCTCTCTATACAATCTGTTCTAGAGCCTACTCTGGGAAAACCAGCTTTTTATACACTCTTGTTTGCAAACATGACTCAACACAGCATTTTATCTTGGAAATGAAATAAATTTTGCTCTTACTCATCCAGCTCAAATGATATATTTAGGAACTTGAAGAACCACTGAAACCCTTCTGATCACTAATTTAAATGTAGTAACCCTGTTCTAGTTCTTCTCAGCGGGGCTATCCTGAACCTGTTATAGGTGTGCTGCCTAATCTTGATCAAATATTTACTGTGATATTACAAGGCTATTTGTCCTAGCTGGTTTTAGGAGTCAACGCCAAGTAGGTGTCTCAATCTGTTTGGCCTGCTGTAACAAAATACCCTAGACTTGTTAATTCATAAACAACAGAAATTTGTTGCTTATAGTTCTGGAAGTTAGAAGGTCCAAAATCAAGGCACCAGTAGTTGGTGTCTGGTGAGGGCTTGCTCTCTGTTTTTATTTCCTCTCCAAATTCGTGGTTTAATAAGGACTTATTTATTTTGAGGATAAAATGTCCCAAACATCAGGCTGTTCACAAAACTAACTCACAGTAACAACTTTAGAAAACAAATTTTAAGACTATTACTGTAATTGTTTTTCTGGAGGATGCATTTGACATGTCAACTTTCACTCATAAAAATACACATTGTCACATTTGTATCAAACTGTTCCACATAGCACTCTCATGTGAAGCATAACACGCATCTACCTCAAATCTGCCCTCAGGTGCTACTTAACTAAATGAGATTGCCTTTGCAGTTAGGGAAGCAACTACTGAACTCAGGTATGAATGGAAAGAACTGTACTCGATGCATAATAAGAGATTATTTTGGAGACAGCTGATAAAAACCATAGATCCCTTTTAATGTTAAGTCATAAAGATATATCAAAATTAAAAGTAAAACATTATAGGGTAAAACTTAACAAAACTAAGAGCATCAAAGGAAGTGAAAAATGGGACTAGGCACAGGGCAATATGAATTAATCAACACAGGAAGGACAAAGATGGGGAGAATAGTGAGCATATGCCAAAGATACTAGGGGAGAGGATCTGCTGAAAATTTTAATCTTAGACAAGAGCCTAGGTAAAGAAATAATGGAGGAAGACTTCTAAACTCCACTATGTGCTTAAGAATCATCCTCGACATTGGCGCAGTGTCTCTCCTCTCTGTTTCTCAGCCTCTTTTTCATCACCCTTGATCAACTTCATCTGGTCACTCACTGTCCTGATCTTCATTCTCATCATCATTCAGTAGGTCCCCCTCCTCAGCAGAGTCATCTGCAACTGCTCAGACTTCATCTTCACAATCCTCTCATCTTTCTTCCTGGAGCTGCTTCTCTGCTCCTCTTCTGACTTATTCTTCATTTCTACTGATAGTTTGCTCAGTTCCTTTTTAATTTTTGCAGATATTCCAGTAGAGAATCCATTTTTTAGTTTATCTGGGTCAATTTCCTTCTTAATGGTCTTTTATTTATTTATTTTAATTATTTATTTTGATTTCAGGACATTATGAGGGTACGAACATTGTGGTTACATTTTATGACTTTGCCTCACCCAAGTGAGGATTAGAGGCATGCCCTTCCCCTCTACAATGCTCACCACGTCCGTTAGTTGTGAGTTTATACCCGCACCCCTCTAATCCATGGAGAATATTACTACAGTGTGAGCACCATAGTGCTGATCAGTCAGTGCCAATTTGATGGCGAGTACATGTGGAGCCTATTCTTCCAATCTTGTGATACCTCAGTTCAGAGGATGGGCTCAAGCTCTATCCAGGAAAATATAAGAGGTGCTGGATCACCATCGTTTCTTATAATTGAGTAATATTCCATTGTATACATATACCAAATTTTAATAATCCACTCATGAATTGATGGGCACTTGGGTTGTTTCCACATCCTTGCAATAGTGATTTGTGCTGCCATAAACATTCGGGTGCAGATGTCTTTATTATAGAATGTCTAATAGCGGGTAGACACCTAATAGTGCTATTGCTGGATCAAATGGCATTTCTATTTTTAGTGCTTTGCGGTATCTCCAAATTCTTTTCCACAGAGGTTATACTAATTTTAAGTCTCATCAGCAGTGTAAGAGTGTTCTTGTCTCTCCATATCCTCGCCAGCATTTGTTGTTTGGGATTTTTTGATAGAGGCCAATCTCCCTGGGGTTAGGTGATATTTCATGGTGGTTTTGATTTGCATTTCTCTAATGATTAGAGATGCTGAGCATTTTTTTACAGGTTTGATGCCCATTATTCTGGGATAATCCCAGTAAGAGAGAGAAAGAGAGGGTGAGAGCAATGGAGTAAGAGGAGAGAGAGTGAGAGTAAGAGAAAGAGAGAAGCCTAAGAATACCAATTGTGCAGAGAACGCTAAACTGGAGCCAGACCAAGGGCATGTCTGGAGAAGTGTTTTGTGATGTCCCATTCCTATAAGATCCTACTCAGTCAGAAGATACCAACAAAAGTGTTTGTTATTAAAGCTTAATTAACCATGAATGGTTTTTACTTTCAAGGAAAGCTCCAGAAAAACAGCAAAAGTAACAGTTTTGTTGTAGGCGTAACTGGTACATCATGGTTAAGAACAAGGCTTATGGATTGAATAGAACCTATAGTGGCTTTGATCTATGCAGGGTTTGAAAGATTCATGTTTTAAGGTGGATGATGCCTCTGCCCAGCTAGCTCAGTAGGTAGAGTGAGAAGCTCCTAAGGTGGATGATGAACCGTGGAATCAGGACCAGTTGCTCTGTGTATTGAAGAGTGGAGGTGATGAGGAGGGAAAGACATTTTGTGTTACTTAAAGGAGTAAAGCCATAAGTGAGAAAATATACACAGTTTGTCCAAATAATTTACTGTGCCTTGACTGAGGCACTTAACTTCTCTAGCTTCCTATTTTGGGTTTCATAAATTAAAAGGTTTGGATTAGAGGGCCTCTAAAATGAATCCACTTCCAAAAATTTTGAACCCAAGTGAAAAACAGAGAAAGGTAAAGTCAGTGACCGTGGCATATAGGAGATGCTTAATAAATATTTGTTAGATGATTAACTTAAGAGAAAAATATTGGACCTGCCTAGTAGGATCTAAGACATTGAAACCTTAGCACTAACCAAGAATGTTATGATTTCTGAACTTTATTTATTTAAAATTCTTTTTTTAGAGATGAGGTCTTACTCTGTCAGGATGGAGTGCAGTGGCATGATCATAGCTCACTGCATCCTTGAATTCCTGGGTTTAAACAATCCTCCCACCTCATCCTTCTAAGTAGCTGGGATTACAAGTATGTGCCACTGTGCCCAGGTGATTTCTGAACTTCAACATTTACATTTAGAGCCAGAACAAGGCAAAACTGATACCACGGACACGTTTCTTTGCAGCTTCATAAGTTTCCTTCTCTTTTCCCAAGAATTCCAGCCAGCTATACCCCAGAAATATCCTGGCACTATTTCCAAAGGATTTTGCTCTTTAAACTGGAGCTTAACTAAGGTGTTTGGAACTCAGCCTAAAGCCAACAAACACTGCCACCCTTCCATGCCACTGACTTTTTTTTAAACTAAATTTCTTATTTTGAGCTCATTGTAGATTAACATGCAGTTGCAAGAAGTAATATCAAGATATAATACATATCTTTTACCCAGTTTCACCCAATGGTAACATCTTGCATAACTATACCATAATATCATAACTAGGAAACTGACATTGATATAATCCACTGACCTCATTCAGATTTTATCAGTTTTACACATACTCATTTGTGAGTGTGTGTGTGTATTTAGTTCTATGCTACAATACCACAAGTGTAGATTTGTGGAAACACCACGACAGTCAAAATACAGAACAGTTACATAACTATAGGGATTCTCCTGTTACCTTTTCATAGCAACCTCCCCACCACCATCTCTTTCCCTAACCCTTGGCAACCATTAATCTGCTCTTCATATCTATAATTTTATCATTTTAAAAATGTTATATAAATGGAATCATACAGTATGTAACCTTTTGAGATTAGCTTTTTTCACTTAGCATAATTCCATGCCACTGACTTTTAAGACTCAGAGAAATGAAGGTGTAATGATAGGCTAAAGGATGATGGAATTGATATTTTTAAAAAAGAATTCCTGTGTGTTGTCTGGTTTTCTGAGCCCCTTAGCCAAAGTACTCCCCTTTCTTACTACGTACACCAATTCACACTATGTCAGCAACCTTTTAGCCTAATAAAAAGCTTTTACCTGAGAAGGTAGGATCAGAAAAAGTGAATTGAGCCTGATATGTCATCTACCATATATGTCATTTCTGACAATGAACTCAAATGAAAGGGTTACATTTAATGACCACCAGAGTCTTTTCATCTTGGAAATTTTATAACTAGAGTTTGTGAGATCCCATAAAAAAAAATATTTGGTGGCTATGCTGGCTTCCAGAATTGGGAAGGCTGGAGGGCAAGGAAAAGGCTAATAGAGATAGAAAAACTAACCACCTATTGGTATCTTTATACAAAGTAAAGGTATATTATTATTCTTGGTTTACAATGAATAAAGAGACCTTGTTTAAAATCACACCATAGTGGGCATGACTAAAATCCAAGGAGACAGGATTAGGATCCAAGTTTACAAAACCTGTTTCCAAAGAACTCAATCTCTTTCTCTCTCTCTTTCTCAAAATGCAAACAAAACAAAAAATAGCACTATAGGCACAGACAATAAAGGTCTAAGGACCAGGAGAAGGGAAAGTTTTATGTGAGATTGAAGTCTGAGTAAGCTGTATATTGGTTGAAGCGGAGTGGCTATTCTAGCCAGTTTGTAGGAGTCAAGAATAGGTATTTATAATTATGAGAGTGTGAGGAGAATGTGTTTATCTAGGGAAATGATTCTCAAAGTATGATCCCCAGACTAGCTTCATCAGCATCACCTAGTATTTGGGAAGAAATGCAAATTTTCTGGCCCCAGACCTACTGAACCAGAAACTTTGGAGGTTTTAACAAGAAATCTGTTTTAACAAGCCTTATAAGTGGTACCGACGCACACTAAAATCTGAGAACCATTGGTGCCCTAGGTAGAAAGCTTATATCGGATAGTATGTAAAAGTGAAGATTTGGAGGTTAGATGAGGGCAATCTTCCTTGGCTTTGGTCCTAAAAGTCAATTAGGTCTTTCAATGGGCAAAAGAGTTGATCTTATGTTTAAGGGAATTTCTGCTCCTTGATTGTGGTCCACCTTCCAGTGGATCTCCACTGGGCTGAAACTCTAAATTTTTGTATCTTTGGCCTTGATTCCTGTCTATGGACACTATTCTCTGAATTTGAATACATTCTGTCTGTACCCCGACTTACCTCATAAGATTGCCCATGCCAGTCTGAGGATTGTGAGAATAAGAGACACGGAATGGAATTTGATGAACTGAAAGTCTGGCAAACTGAGAAGTTTTATAATAACTATTATTTTTAGTTATTGGATATCCACGAAAGACTTTCAGCAGAGGAGTAGCACAACAAAATTGTATTTTTGGAATACTAATTGGAAGCAATTTGTAGAGGAGATTGGATGGAAGTGATTTATGAAGCTCATGCAATAAACTAGGCATGAAATGGCAAGAGCATGAATGTTGATAGGGAATGACAGATAAGGGAATGGAATGTGAGAGACATTTAGAGAGAAACTCCAATGTAACTTGTGGATTAATATGTTGTAGAGGGTGAATAAGAGGAAAGAATAAATAACAAATTAAGAGATTTGATAAATGTGAGAATAACGCTATTGACAGAAATATGGGACTCAATTCATGCGTTTTGTCTTGGAGAGCTAATCAGAGCATTTTGAATGCATTCAATCTGGCATAATGGTGAAACACTCAAGAGTTACTGCTCATTAGGTAAGTGAATTAATGCATCCTTTCTTAAAGAATCAAATAATAGAGTTATATTGCCTTAGAGAAAATTGTGATTTTCTACTTTGAATTTCATTAATTCCAACATGATTCAATAGACCTGTGTGGGATTGAAGATACATTCTTCCAAAGAGAGTATCCAAGAAACTGCAATAAGTGAGCAAGACAAACTCTCGAAGAGTATGGACCCAGCACAGGCCCGTGTTACCTTCTGGTAACAGGACGGTGAGAGTAGTGGTTGTGATAGGCATTGGTGGTAGAATGAAGTGGGGATGGTTATGGGAGAGGATGGTAGTGGTTTTAAAATGAGGAATGGATCTTGTGGGATATTATTTGTTTCAATAGTCTGTTGCTCTTGGAATCTGATCTTGCATGCATAGAATAATGCACAGCTGAGATATAAAACAGATTGGCATATGATTGTGGTCTTGTAGAACAATCTGTTAGAGATTCCTTGCTGGCTTAGAAGTTGGTAAGAGTTAAAAGAAGCCACCTATTTTCAGAGGGAAAAAGGTTCCCAGGTTCCATTTTCACATCTTGCCAAATCATGTCAGAATTTGGAGTTTGGGAAAAAATATTTTGGAAATCAGTTACATGAAAAGTATATAAAAGGGAATACATTTTCTTTGTAGCAGACATGCTTATGCCCTACCATATTCTTTACTTGACAAGTCATATTTAAGTTTTTCTTTTTAATTCCTTGGGGTTTATAATAAGCTTTAAAACAATATATGAAATAGTGCCTGGGGGCCCCAAAACACCGAAGCCAGGGTTCATAAAGCATTTATAAGGAAATGCTGATACATCTCTTGAGGCCATCCCTGTTAACCCACTGTTACAATAGATGTCTGAGAAGCATATTAATATGCCCATTAGCAATGTAAGTCTATTTCATTTTTGGGTCAAACAGCCAAAAGAATATTTCTTTTTTCTCTTTTCTTCATCTGATTGCCCTACCTGGGCTGTAACTAGCTGAACATTTACAACTGTGAATGATATAATGCAATTAAGACTCTCTATAACATTCTAATTTGCATATCTCATTATATAGAGTGACACCATTAGAAGACATGTGTTGAAGCTTTCAAAATGATTATGATATGTGAATGTATTAGGGGAGGAATATGCTTTGCTGAACCAAGATTGTACAGTAGTCACAGGCATACTTAGGCTAGCAGGTGCTTTTTGAGGAAGTGATTTCTATGAGCAAGTGCCAATCATGTTCTTTATTTTGCTTCTCTTCTCTATGAACACAAGCACAAAAGCCCAAAATAAGGCATAAATGTAGCAAAATACAAGTTTTAGGAGACAGTAATTAGTCAAAGACAATTAACTGGGCTTCTTATTTTCTGTTTGCCCCTCCAGATCTGCTCTTTAATCCTGAGCCCTACTCTATGACCCAAGAGGCTGACTTTGACAGACTGCATCATTAAATCTTCCTTACCCTCTGACTTCCGGTTGGGATTGGCCAATGGGTGGCAGCAGCAACAGGGAAAGGTTGAGGTATTTATTTCCCTGGTTTTTCCTTTCCTTTCTGGACCAAAATCTGTCAGTGATTGCATTTAGAGGAGTATTTCCACAAAATGAATGAAGCTTAAGTTTCAGAGCCCCTCACATGAACAGGCTCTATTTGAAGGCCCACAGACGGCATACAACAACGTGCTTCACTCGATCATATGTCTTTGTGAGTGGAAAAAAAATATATTCTGAAATTAAGCAGTATATGGGAAAAGACATTTTAGAACATTTCAATAAAACAAGTGAAAAATTTGAGACTTGATTAGAGTATAAATGGATATTTTCTTTTACCATTTCTAAATATTTTATTAAAAAACAGAGAATTTAAGTTAAACGATTAATGAAATATGAAACAAAAGCAATAATTTGAGTGATTCATATAAATTATAATAAATATAATTATAAATTAACACAAACTATTCTGATATTGATAAATGAAAGTTTTTTCAGGTCATACTAAAAATTTAATTCATTAAGAGAAGGAGATAAATTATAAATAGAAAGAATGAATACACTTTTGAGTCATTTGATAATTTAATTAACAAACAGGAGAGAATCATACAACGCCTTGGAGAAAGATATAAATCTGTTGGTGTTTCCACATGAATTATCGACTTTGATAAAGATAATATCAAACTCACTATATATGAGGACAGTTATTACAAACTGGTTAATAGTATTGTCAATTCAAAGAGTATTTAATACTAATCACTACATAAGAAAACTTAAAATGCTCTATAATCTTACAATTTATACATGAAAGCAATTTGATGAAAGATTTCTCAATTTTTTTGGTTTTCCAAATTTTTGACTATAAAACAAAAAAAAGTACATAACATTAGCAATACAAATTGTGTGGCTATAAAAATCTTTTCTAAACTATCAATGATGAAAGCAAATTTAAATCCATCATGTTAGAGAAATTACTGACTTTTTTCCCCTCCCTCTTGAAAATGGTATTACAAAATTATTACATGAAGAAGTAATCAGAATATGCAACCAAAAGATGTAAGAAAAAAGATAATGCTAAAGCCATGTCTGTTAATGAATAAAATATTATGCTATTTTTCTAGATTTTGTTATGTCTGTAGTATTTGTTAAATTTTAAACATTCGTGGTTTTTTATTGTAAGATATTTGTCCGCATGCCTAATTTCCTATCTGTGACTGCATTCTTTTTCTTACAGAGAGTTCGCCAAATTGCACAGACTTAAGCCCTGTAAAAGCTGGCTCAGCCCCTATCTTATGGCCCCTCTCCACAGTGTCACTCTATCTAAGATCTGGTAACAGCTACCTCACCCTGACCCTTTGGGCCTGAGGTTAGTAAAACCCTTTGTGACTCCCTAAGGGTTTTATCATCTTTTATTGGTTTCCATGAATCATGGCTTCTCAACCTTGGCATTATTGATATTTTGGTTGGATAATTCTTTGTTATGGGGGCTGTCCTATGTAATAGCAAATGTTCAGTACCACTACTTGCTTTTACCCACTAGAAGCCAGTGTGACAACCAAAAATGTCCCCTAACTTTGCCAAATGTCCCAAGTGGAAAAATCATCACCCCCAGTTGAGAACCACTGTTTTGTGACTTTACAAGTGATGCCCTTATTAAAATCCCTTCACTTGCTCCTTTGAGTTTGCCATTTGTTTTCTAGTAAGATGGTTGTCAAATACCTTTTCAATATTTGAAATGCTGATAAAGGGTAAACAAAGGTACTTAATCATTTTGTTCTTCAAAAGAAGAAAATAGCTATACATTATATTCCTGTATGTAAAGTAATGGTCTGATGCAAATTATTTCTAAATGCTAAGTAGCTTAATAGAAAGGGAAAAAATATACATACTAAATGACAATTTAAAAATGAAAAAAAGAAAAATAGGTTCTAGTGCTCAGGCACAGTGGCTCAAGCCTATATAATCCCAGCACTTTGGGAGGCCAAGGCAGGAGGATTATTTGAGGCCAGGAGTTCAAGACCAGCCTGGGTAACATAGTGAGACCCCATTTCTACAGAAAAACAACAAAAATTATCCAGGCATGGTGGCGCATGCCTGTAGTCTCAGCTAGTCAGGAGGCTGAGGCTAGAGGATCACTGGAGCCCAGGAGTTTGAGGTTGTAGTGAGCAGTGATCCTGCCACTTCCCTCTAGCCTGGGCAACAGAGTGAGATCCTGTCTCTAAAAAAATAAAAAAGAAAGAAATATATGTTCTAGTAAGAAAAAGGCATAATTCCAGTGGCTAAAGATGGTGAAGGGAAAAAAAAACCTTGAAAATAATTAAACATGCTCAGAAGATTCAAGCAAATGAAGCAAGGAGCATTACAGAGGAAACAAAAGAGAGGTAGGTGGATACAGGACCTTCCCTGATGGCAGAGGGAGGGAGGTTGGCAAGTCTTCTTTCAAAACCAACTGTAAAACTGGACAACACTGTCAAAAATAACCTCTAGAAACCAACCAATGGCAAATAACCAATTGAGAAATGTTTCTTCATAAAAACATGCTGAATGCTAGGTAAGAACAGTAGGAGTTTGTGGCGGTCTTGCCTGGGGCTGTTTCCTTCCCAGGCCTTCTTTCCCCAGCCTGGCTGCAGCAGTGAATCCAGGCGGGGCTTGCTGTGAAAACCACCAGTTTTACCCGGAGAGAGAGGGCTGGCTTAATCTGGAGCAGATTAAGCCCACTAGTGTTGTCAGTAAAAATAACAAACTTGGAAGAAAATGAATGAAGGCAGCCCACAACTCTTGTCACCTAATGTTAAAGTTTTGTTTAGGGCAAGAAGCATACCAGCTGACAACAAAATATTTAACAGGAAATCTTGGAAGTGAGACAACTCAGGGGCTGAAGGAGCTCTCCACACTCCCTGGCTGGCTGGGAGGCTGTTCACGTAAACAGGAAAGAACCAGGTGAGCCCAGTAGAAAGTAAAAGGCCAGGGGAAACTTAAAAAGTATTCTACACTCCACACAGAGATCCATCAGCAAAGGGTGGAAGCTTTTATTAGCTTAAGGTGTTTGAACTCATTCTCTGATCAAGTATTGGTTGGCTGCTATGCAGGGTGACTCCCGGGAAGCCAGGTCAAAAAAATATTGGGCAGAGACATCAGTTCCCACACTGAAGGGGAAAGAAAGATTCCACAGATTAAGTCCAGTCAAGTTATTAAAAACAAAAACAAAATGAAACATAAAAACAGCAACACCATCCTATACATAGAGAATTTCCAAGAATATATAAAAACTAAAACAAACAAACAAAAAAACTCCTAGAACATAAAAACAAATTCGGCAAGGATGCAAGATAAAAAAACAGCTGTGTTTTTACATATCAGAAAAAAATGAAAAAATGAAATTAAGAAATCATTTCCATCCACAATAGCATAAAAACACTTATGCATACATTAAACCAAGGAAATGCAAGATATATTCAACAAAAACTATAAAATATTGCTAAGAGAAACCAAAGAATGTTTAAAGAAATAGAAAGACCCTATCATGGATTGGAAGACTCAGGGTTGTTAAGATGGCAATCATCTCCAAACTGATTTATAGATATAAAACAATCTTTATCAAAATCCTGGGTTCTTTTTTGTTTCTTGTAAAAATTGATAAGCTAATCCTCCAAATTTATGTAGAAATGGAAAGGACCTAAAGTAGCCAAAACAACTTTGAAAAAGTAAAAAGATTGGAGGACTTAAGAGTATCCAATCTTAAAACTTTCTAAGAAACAACAATTATCAAGACAGCATGGTGTAAGGATAAATGTATATTAATGGAACAGTGTGGATAATCTAGAAATAAATCCTTGCATTTATGGTCAGTTGATTTTCAACAAAAGTGCAAAGGCAATTCAGGGGAGAAAGGATAGTCTTTTCAACATATTATACTGGGACAATATTATATCCATATGTAAAAAAACAAACATAGACCCTTATCTCACATAATACATTAAAATGAAATAAAAATAGGTCATAGATCTAAATGTACAAGCTAACATAATAAAACTTCTGGAAAAAAGCAAAGGAGAAAATCTTTGTGACCTTAGGTTAGGTAAACATTTCTTAGATATGATGCCAAGAGCAGAATCCGTAAAAGAAAAATAAATTGATAAATTGGACTTTATGTAAATAAAATTTTTAGCTTTTCAAATGATATCTTTAAGAAATGAAAGACAAGGTACAGATTGGGAGAAAATATTTGAAAAGCATATATCTAATAAAGTATTTTCATCCCGAGTATATAAAGAACTCCTACAACTCAAAAATAAGACAGACACCCCACATAAAAAATGGGTGGAATATTTGAATAGATATTTCACCAATGAAGACATCTAGAAGTAAATGAAGACATACTCAAAATCATTAATTATTAGGGAAATGAAAATTATGATCATAAAGAGATACCCCCATATACCTACTAAAGTAGGTGTTATTAAAAAAAAATTTGCTATATGTATCCAATGGAATATTACTCAATTATAAGAAATGACAGTGATCTAGCACTGCTTATATTTTCCTGGATTGAGCTTGAGCCCATTATCCGAAGTGAGGTGACACCAGGTCGGAAGAATGGACTTCACATGTCCTTGCCATCAAATTGGTACTGACCGATTAACACTGTGGTGCTTACATGGTGGTAGTGTTCTCCGTGGATTAAGGGTTTTGGGGTGGTAGACTCACAAATGAGTGATGCGGTGAGCATTGTAGAGGGGAAGGACATGCCTCTAACCCTTGCCAAGAAGAGGCAAAGATATAAAATGTAACCAAAATGTTTGTACTCTCATAATTTCCTGAAATAAAATAATAAAAAAATAAAATGCTATGCAAAAAAAAAAAAAAAAAAGACAATGACAAATGTTGGTGAGGATGTGGAGAAATTTGAATTCTCGCACATTACTGATGGGAATATAAAGTGATACAGCCACTTTGGAAAATAATTTGGTAGTCTTTTAAAAAGTTAAAAATAAATATACCCTAGTAACATTACTCCTAGTATCTACCCAAGAGAAATGTAAACATATGTCCACATGACTTGTGTATACAAATGTTCCAAGCAGCATTATTCATAAGAACTTCAAACTGGAAACAATTCAGATGTCCATCAAGTGATGAGCAGAAAAAATGAGATATATCCACACAATGGGATACTCTTCAGCCATAAAAGGAGCAAACTGCTAACTTAGAGAACCCAATCTTAAAACTTTCTCTGAAACAACACTAATCAAGACAGCATGGTGTACCTCAATATGGATGTATCTCAAAAACATTATGTTCACTGAAAGAAGCCAAACACATAATGACAAATTGTATTCGATTCTATTTAATTAAACTTTTCAGAAAAGGCAAGTTTATAGACAGAAAACAAATGAGTGATTGCCTGGGGCTGAGGGTTGGAGCAGAGTTTGACAGTAAATGGGTGTGAGGGATCTTTTTAGGGCAGTAGAAATGTTCTAAACTGTGATAATTGCACAATTGTATATAGTACTAAAAATAATCAAATTATACAATTATAATGGGTATAGTTTTTGATCTACAAATTACACCTCAGTAAGGCTACTTAAAAAGGAGAGGTAGGTCATCATATTGGAAGACAATTGACACCTTTTTGCACACACAAAAAAGGAAATGATGTTCTTATTTAGCCACAGAAATCTAGCTGTCTAATGGAATCAGTAAAACACTTTTATTCATTTTTTAAAACTTTTTATTACTAATTTTTGCAAGTTATTTTTTGTAGGCAGAGGGATATGGAGTGAGTAGTTATTCTTTAAAGTTCTAAGGGAGTGTAAGCCTGGAAGTGTTAGAACTGCCTTTTGGGTTGGAGAGGGATGCAGGACTTTATGATTAGGTACCAATTTCATTGGCTCATTTTTGATTTCCAGTTTTCCAAGTTCAGTGACCTTGCTTAATTCTTCTTTGCTTTGGTCCTCCTTTACAACTTGACCTGGTGAA
Organism: Mirza zaza; assembly: GCA_008750895.1. Classification (NCBI taxonomy): domain Eukaryota; kingdom Metazoa; phylum Chordata; class Mammalia; order Primates; family Cheirogaleidae; genus Mirza; species Mirza zaza. The sequence continues at coordinate 9,024 of VSMD01009341.1, read as the reverse complement.
AATTGTTCAACCAATGTTTATTGATTTATATATAACAAAGTATTTTTCTTTTTGATGAACATGCATGTATCACACTGGCTTGCATTTATCACATTGGGATCTGTGTATCTGTTCTAGATATCATTAACATGACTTCATCATTAGCTTGACTTAGTTTGGTTTGGTTCGAATTTGCCCAAATATGTTCTGTGTCCATACATCAAGTGTCTAAAACTCATTTGCAGGTTTCAGCCGTGTCCCTTTCAATCAGGTTAGATAGTGTGACTGGGGAAGCAGATCACTTATTAGCATACTGTCTGGTCAATCTAATAAACTTTAATTCAGTTCCGTTTAGCTTATTCCTCCCCAGGGCGCAGTGTGACTTTCTTTCTCCAACTTGTTGAAGTAAAGCTCTGGTCATGCACACTCAATGCAACCCAGAGGAACCTACCCCGCCTCTCTCTCACAACCACACATTATACTAGAGACTGCCAGTGTAACAGCCTTCAGTTTAGTGTCCTATCTTACCTAATTATGCTTTGACTGAATTACCAGTTGTACTTTCCCAGAAATTGCAACCACTCAGGTAAGGCAGAAGCTATTAAAATTAATTATAACCATTGAGATGAATACTCTAAGTCATCTGAAAATTCTAATAGAGAAAACATGAAGTTTTCTAGTCATGGTTTTCTCTACTTGGTATGATCATCAGTGTGTGTGAACTCAAGAACTTACTACATACATTATATTGAAGTTAAACCAGTCAAATTTGGCCATAGCATGAGTTTTCACTATTATATTTCTAAACACGTTCGTAAATTCATGTTAGCTTGTTTTATTTTTGTTTTACTTTTGTTTTTTGAGACAGAGTCTTGCTTTGTTGCCCAGGCTAGAGTGAGTGCCATGGCGTCAGCCTAGCTCACAGCAACCTCAAACTCCTGGGCTCAAGCAATCCTCCTGCCTCAGCCTCCTGAGTAGCTGGGACTACAGGCATGTGCCACCATGCCCGGCTCTTGCTCAGGCTGCTTTTGAACTCCTGACCTCGGGCAATCCGCCCGCCTTGGCCTCCCAGAGTGCTAGGATTACAGGCGTGAGCCACCGCGCCCAGTCCATGTTAGCTTTTAAAACAGAATTATTTTTATTCCTTTTTGGTGAAATTGTCTTCTACTGTCCCTATTTTCCTACTCCACCTCTGCATTTAGGCTTGCCAATTTTTTTTTTTTTTCTGTTTCAGACATTTGAGATAACATTGTACCATAAAAAGACTATGGATTTTTTAAATAGCTAAATCCTAGGTTTAAATTTTAGTTACAATAACCAGTATTATTCTGCTAGGGAAGTCACTAATATCTCTGTGCCTCAGTGTCATCTTAGAATGGAGGGATAAAACCTATCCCAGAAGGTGCTGTGAAGATTGAAAGCAATGTCCATAAAGCACTTGGCACAAGTATATACATGACAAATACTGGCTGCTGCCCTTTCATTACAACCTTTGCATGTCTACATGTTAAAAAAAAAGCCTTATTGGTAGTCATGGAATCATTTTTTTTCCTTATAAAGCCTCTCCCAATCTTGTGGGGAAAAAGGATGATTCCTTCATGTATTCAATGACTATTTATGGCCCCCATTATGGGCTGGTGTTGGGTATATAGTTATACACAAAATTAAAGTCCCTGTTCTCATGGGACCTGCATACTAGCAGTTCTGTGTAATCATGTGGATTTCGCTCCTTTAAAAAACCCAAGCTGATATAAAATTGAGTAGTATATTTCAGTACCCTTGAAAGTGCTACCATGAGAGGCCATTGACATGGTTGTTGAATGACTTGACTTTAGAAAAAAAATGGATGCCCTCAGGGTAAGTCTGGCACCTGATTGTTTTAGACATTTTGAGAATAGTTTGTTTTTGAAAAAAATTAAAGGAATAGATGAACATTTATCACAAATTCTTAGTTTGTTTTCTCTTTAAAACAATCATTAAAGGCAAATGCTATTTTTTTACTTTATTTGTAATAAGGAACTAACGCTGAGAAGATGTAAAATCTTGCCTAAGTTATACATCTAGAAGATAGTGGTTCTGTTTGTCTTTACAATCCATCTTTTTGATGCTATGTCAAGATATGTGGCAGCATTAACTAGATTCTAGGAACAGTAGTGAATAAGATGACTTTGACACCCAAGGTATTCTCTATCTGTACCCTGTTTTCCTCCCTGCCATTTTTTAATAGCTTAACCAGGGTTTTCATCAGGCACAGATTCTCTGTAGAACAGAGGTTGGAATAGATGATTTCAAGGGTTGCTTCCAGTCTTGTGATTTATGATTTTTATGGGTTAGTAGCTTAAAGTTTTATTCCATTTATTTGCATTTTTTAATCAGAGGAGAATGTTTAACCCAAATGAATGAATCTTTAAAGAGAGAATTTCAAGCATGATGGCACATGAGGGCAAGGGACACATTTTATGGAGGGGGGCAGGAATGACCTACTCAGTCCTGGTCTAGTCCTGTGGAATAGGCAACCACCTACTCTGTGGGTTCTGATCCTGGATGTATATTAGCTAGAGTTTTAGAGATAGCAACAGTTTGGTTAAACTAAGTTCTTGCATATGGGGAGGATAAAAGATATATTGTCTTTCTTTCACACCACTCCACTGTAACAATTTGAAAGCACCCCTCCAGTGACAAAAAAGAGTGATGCGTAGAGGAAGCTTACTGAAACATTTTGCTGGACTGGGTGAGTTTTAGTATTAATAAGTTAAGTCATCCTCCTAAAATACTCTCTCCAATGAAGTATTTTGTTTGTATAGACTTATTTTAAAAAAATACATCAAAAACGAAGTCACCAATTTCATATCTCTATTTCATTGCAATTACATAAACATTTTAATGAAAACAATAATGTCAATAGCAAACATTGATTTGAAAAAGTGTATGGACTATCATTCATAATATTGTACTATGTATTTTAAAGTAGCTAAAAAAGGGGATTTTAAATGTACTTACTACAAAAAAAGTGATAAATATTTGATGAACATGCTAATTACTCTGGTTTGATCATTCCACACTGTATACATGTATCGAAATATTACTTTGTATCCCATAAATATATACAATTTGTCAATTAAAAAAATTAAATGAAAAAAGTATATCTAAAGAAAGAAATGTATTGATGCCTAGTTTAGCCTAGAGAAATTAATTTTAATACACAGAAAATGCCACTTATATCTTCTGCCTTTAAAATAATAAAATCTTTGTACCAAAAATTCTGTCTTTTTCCTGTTGTTTGGTCAGCACAGAAGAGAAATCGACTTCCATGAAGAGCCAGCATTTCCAGTTTCCCTTTCCTAATTATACCAAAAGTCACTCTGAAGTCAAACTACTTTTATGCATTAATTAACCTGATTCCCTCATGCAAATATTTAACAAACATCCAGGAAACAAATATTCAGACATTGATTGAATTAAACAAATATTCAGACATTGATTGAATTTAACTGAACCCATAATGCAGATTCCACATGCTGTTTACTTTGTCCCCACCTAAAGTGGATGGGTGGGTGTGGATTTGACTTTTCTTACACTCCTGGGGTTTTGAGCATCCTTTGGTGTAATTGATTTCCCTACAAACTGAGGGTCACATAGACAAGGAATATATTTATTTCTTAGTCAGCGAAATGGGCTACAATCTAGATCACCAGGGTTGATCTTTCTCAAAGTCAATGCTATCTCTTTCATTTAAATCATTTTTAATCTTTAGAAAATGATAGTAAGACAAGATGACTTATAGAGAAAAGCTAACTATGTATGTAATATCCAAGCACATTTTTGTTTATGTTAATAAAAATGCCCGAGTGCCACCAATCTTACATCTCAACCAACAATTAATAAATCACAGTTGCCTCGTGAATAGAAGGCTGGTTTGTCTCAACTTGGTAATAAATTGCATCAAAGGCAAAAGAGGAAAGGGTGAGGCAATAACTTCTCTTTATGCTGTGATAAGCCTTAAAAACATAGCATCTCTAAAGATTTTTTTTTTATCACCCACCCTTTCTCCCCCTCTTGGCTTCTTCTGTTCCTTTATTCAAAAATTGCTTATTGAGAATATGCTGCAGGCTATGTACTAGACGCACTGGTTGTGTTATTCTTTACCATTTAAGTAGTAGTTAATATACATAGTGTTTTGGGAGGGAGAAGAGGAAAGGAGGAGAAGGAGGAGGGGCTGAGAGCAATGAGAGAGGGGGAGAGAATGGACAAAGGCACAGGCAAAGGGCAAGTTGTTAATATTAATTCATATTATATTGAACTTTATTTCCCCTTGAGTTGGTTGCTTTTTTCACTTGCCAAATATTTATTGAGCAAATACTGTGTTCCAGGCACAGTCCTAGGCCCTGGGGATGCAAAGTCAAGGAAGACGTGCTTATTCCTGTTCTCAGGGAATGTAGAGCCTTGTGGGGGAGAGAGAAGTAAGTAAATCCCAACAGTGAGGGAGTGGGGGCTGTTATGGGAGGGTCATGCCCAAAGAAAGATGAGAGCCCAGAGAGAACACATCTCAGTTAGGTGACAAAACTGTATGAAATTTACTACAAGAAGGCTAAAAGTAAAACAAACCCAACCAACTGGACCCTTTAATTGGTCCTGTTGGCCTAGATAAAAAGGGAAGAATTTAATTAGGAAACAATTACTTGACTATACTATTTTCAGTCTCATCAGCCATCAAACCCCATTATTAATTTAAAATATATAAGAACACACCTTTCATTTGTTATGCTGCATTTTAATGCTTATAGACTGCTGACTAACTTTATGGGTATATGCCCGACATAATGATATTGTGTGGTAAGACTAATTTATAGACTTGTCAATATTGTTCAGTTTCTTTGACAAGTCCCCAATCACTTTACCCTAATAGCAAATTATTAACATCTCACTGATTATTTCAACCAAATTGAATAAACTGACAGATATTTTGGTAAGTCTGTTTGCTGGAGTTATCATTAATTTTCCTAGTGAAGTGGTTTATGTTTGTAATGGCATAATTGGGAGTTTCTAAAAAAATATCAGCTCTGCCAATCATATTGTTGTGTGGTGGTGCAAAGTCAAAGTTGGAATGCTGTTCTTCTCTGAATGCACAAAGGAAAGGACAGGCAATGCACTTGACATCTTTTCTTCGGTAGGCTGAGGCACTAAGTGAACAACTATATCCCACAGTGTGAGCTGTGTGCAAAATGAGATATGTTAAAGGACTGCCCCAAATAAAAAAACTTTCCATTTCAGTGTCTTTTTAGACAGATGATCAAAGTATCCCTGACATGAATATATTAACCACCATTCTGGACTTATTATATAACCAAAGAAGCAAATATTACAGAAATAGAATTTTCATACATTTTAATGTAGAAAAGGTATGTGCTATTTTATCAAAATAACGTTAATATTAAAACAAGTTACCCTAAATTAGGTATTAGAACTGTTCAATGAAGGTACATAATAAGAGTAAAATAGTACGTATTCTTTTTATAACTCTGATTTTGCAAATTTATATCAACTTAATACAGCATTCAGCTGAAGGTAGCATTCATCCTGCTACGAGAGAAGGCACTCTTAAGCAAGATATTAATTCATGAGCAGAGATATACCAGAGATTGTTGAATAGATAACATAATGAAAATCCTGGAATTACTTCTAGCTTTTGCCATTTTAGCTTCATCATTATAAGAGAAGACTGGTACTAATTCTTTCTAGCAAATTTAATAATAATTAGCTAATTGAATCTCCAACTCATAGCATTTTTTCCTTCTTTGGTATCAGATATTTAAAGCTTCATGTAAGCCTCAGTATGAGGAGTTTCTAAGGAATGAGTCTCACCACAATTAAGCCCTTTATAATAAACTTACTTTCATTAGCTAGTGAGAATTGTCAGAATATTGGCTTTCCCACTCTATGATGTTTGCTAATATGAAACACATTTATTTTTATTTATTAATGAATTCCAATTTAGACTAATGATCAGGGCATTTGTTTTATTATGAAATTTTATTATATATGACATTTATTATTTCTAATATATTTACTTTATTCTTTGTCATCTAATCAGAGTCATCTAATCATCCCTGTAGCTTGTGTCAAATCCATTCTCTTCAGGATTCTTAGGTGAGTCTGTCATAAATCTCTTTGTACTTTCCTAATTTCTAGGCTCGTCAAGATGAAAACTTTCGATGTTAATTCATTCAAAGTGACACGACAACACAAGTGCCAGCTAACAAATACCCAATTTACAAAAATAACATATACAGCATCTTAACCAACAATCTATTTATCATAGTGTGTCTGTAAAAGATAATTACATGTAATGGAGGAATGGAACACACACAAAGGTTGATAAATCAGTGCTGTAAAAATACAAATTTTTGGTAAATGATGATTATTGTGGTCATCTTGTTTTGTTGATGATGTATCTTCAAATACATTCAGAAATGTCTGTTGTTTTTTAATCAATATCTTACATATTTCAAATACCACGGGGAAGATCCATGGCAATTGCCTACAGCACGTAAAAAGCCTATGTTATTTTGAGTTTATTTCACTGCATTTACATGTTACTAAATTAGAGTCCAATCACTGTTTTAGTTCGTGCAGAGTTATGATGTTAGAAGCCATTTACTCTTGGCAGTATGATTCTCACTTGGCTCTTGACTAAATCTTTGAATTGGTTCTTGTTTAACCTGGTCATTGCACATTTTCATCTGTGGTAAGAATGTTCCTCATTCTCACAATGTTCAACTGGTCAACACAGAGCTCAGTTGCTAGTCAGGGAAGTTTTCCTCCTTCCCTCCAGCCTCTGCTCCCTGACAGGGTCAGTGAGTCTTTGTGTGGTGACCATGCTTGGCAGTTGCCTGGTTGTATTTGCCTTAGTTTATTTTCATCTGGACATTTCCCTGACCAGACTGTTTCCCCGATCACGCTGAACTCTTTGAAGACAAGAACTCCATCTTAGTCATTTATTTTTTTCCCCTCAATGCATAGGACAATTTCTGGCATGGTATAGGGTAGGTGTTAATACATATCTGTTGCATCAAAAACAATGTAATTGGCCATCTCTATAAAAACAGATTGCTATAATACCTGGAAGGGATAAAGAAAGATGGATCACTAGGCATGAAAATGATTAAGCATCTGTCTGGAAGGGGCACACAGGACAAGGAAATCAAATAGACATGACTATAGAGCCCTTGTTTCTTTAAAATTATTATTTTTTAAAATAATATTTTATCTTCTTATTTCCACTGAAATTTAGAACCTATGTGACTTTTTTTCTCATATCATCTCTTTTTCTAATTAAAAAAAAATAAATAAGAAAGACACATTCTGCAGTAATACTCTGAAAACTCCGTCAGGCTTCCAAACTCGAAGAATATTGCCAACTTATGCACATCTTAAAATTTGTCTTTTATAAAGCCAAGAAATGTGAAACTTATTAGCAGTTCTCATGTACAGTTTTATGAGGAAAAGAAAAATGCAGAAGTTAGTGTTCCTATGGCAATGAGGCTTCAGTTCTGACTCCTTTCCCAGCTTTGCAGCCAGCGAGCCGAGCCGGGCTGTGCATTCCTCGCTCAACCAGACAGCTGGCGGAGCCTCCTCGGACCGAACAGTTGTGTCGACAAAAATCTTTGTTGAATTTGCTTTCCCATTTTCTCTGTTAATTCTGACTGGTGTTTAAGGGGGGGAAAAAAAAAAAACAACCCATGCTTATGTATTGATAACTTGGTGGATTTTTCATAGAGCTTGCTTTCCTTTCATACACACATAACCCATCTATTTTACATTTCCTTGTGCTTGACTTATGAATCAGCCTGCGTTTTGCTGGCTTGTATCAGATCATTCAGAAAAAAGTCTGAAAATCGGGGTATCATCTCTGGAGCAGGAGCTCAAACTCTCTGATGTTGATTTGGGCTGCACCAGGCCACATATTGGGTGTCTTAGGCATCGGAAGCTGTTATTTACAATGTCAGCAGAGTAATGGCGTCATACCTTAGAATTTCGTTTGGGATCATCAGGGGACAATTTTAGGCCAGGCAAGAGAATTGTGACACCAGGATTCTTGCCAATGTTAAACTGCCTCACTTTGGATTAAATTAAGATTTGGGTCTGATAATTGTAAAACATAACTATTTATGAATAGGGGTTAAAGATAGCTCCACCAAAATCCATGCATTCAATTGTTTATGAGGGGAAGAACGGTAAAAAGCAGGAATAGGAAGTAGCAGGTTTAATTCTAGTTACACAGAGTTTAATGCAAGGGTAGTTCTCCATTCTTTGTTTGAGATTATTAAGGGTTCAGGATAAGGTTCTCTCTCTTTAGGGGAATGACTTTAAGTTAACATAAAGTAAAACGGACTATCTTTTGGTGTACAGTTCTGTGAGTTTTGACACATGTATACATGTCTGTAACCACCACCGCATTCAGGTTACAAACAGAAGAGTTCCCTTATCCCAAAATGTTCTCTCACACTATTCCTTTATAGGTGTCTTCTGTCCCATAACTCTTGGAACCACTGATCTGCGCTGTGGCTGTATAGTTTTGTCTTTTTTGAGAATGTCCGACACATAGAATTGTCCAATGCATTACCTTTTTTTCCCCAAAGAGCATTTATTGTATTTTTTTATTTTTAATTTATTTTTTATTACCTCATATTATGGGGTACAAATATTGTTAGGGTTACATATCTTGCCCCCGCCCCCCCCCCCCCGCTATGCCAGAGCTTCAAGCGTGCCCAGCCTCCAAGTGGAATGCATTACCTTTTTTTTTTTGAGACAGAGTCTCACTTCATTGCCCAGGCTAGAGTGAGTGCCGTGGCGTCAGCCTAGCTCACAGCAACCTCAAACTCCTGGGCTCAAGCAATCCTGCTGCCTCAGCCTCCCAAGTAGCTGGGACTACAGGCATGCGCCACCATGCCCGGCTAATTTTTTCTATATATATATTAGTTGGCCAATTAATTTCTTTCTATTTATAGTAGAGATGGGGTCTCGCTCTTGCTCAGGCTGGTCTCG